>JABUQX010017173.1:30000-52500 GCA_015478945.1 Trachelipus rathkii | reverse complement strand
GCGTTGTAGCGTGTTTTAGTGTATGTGATGCATGCGCGCGGGGCGTTTAGGTTTTTTCAAGAGAACCCTCACATCTCTCTAGTATACATACTCTCCATTCTCGTAGATTTGCCATTTAATTTATAGCCTACATTTCAATAATTCAATTATTATTATTATTATATTATTATTATTATTATTATATATTATTATTATTATTGTGATAAATTATTATTATTATTATATTACTTTATCATTAGATTATTTGAAATTTTATTATCAGCTTTTGTTTTAAAATAAGTTTAACTTTACCTTCCAATTCACGAAATGTTTTCTTCGTAATTTCCATTTAATGTTTTCTTAAAACTATTCTAGAAATAATTTACAAAGAAGTATGAGGCATATTTATATTATTAGTGTTCCTTATCGTAAAAGAGTCCAACAATCGACATCTCAGACTTATCGATTCAATAATCAATTAATTATTTATATTTTAAACATATTATGATTATATCATTATTAATTTTTAGGTAGCATTCTATATTATATTTAATCTACAGGACATTTACGTTAAACTTTTATGCTTAATGTCTGGTTGTGATGTGTTATGTCTCCGTTGGTTATTCAATTTGTATATGGATTGGGGTATGAAAGAATTTAGAGGTGGAGGTTGGGCAGGGCTCGGTTTTAGAAGATGGAGATTTATATATATGGTTGTTATTTTTGGTTTTGTGTGTGTGAATCTGAAGAGAGTTTGAAGACTGGTAGAAAGATTTGCAGGTGTACTGTTAAAAGGAGGGTTTTTGAAAGAAAACGTAGATACGAGTGAGGTTATGGTTGTGATGAGGACAAGTCCTCGAGTGTGAAGTTATGTTAGATGTGTGAAGACAGCTGGAAGAGTGTCTGACTTTAAATTAGTTAGGATATAATGTTGATTGAAGAAGGGAACGGCATGATTAGCAAAATGTTGCAGTAGGAAAATTGTGAATGGCAGGAAAGTGGCTAGGCAATTAAGATCATTAGGTGATGTATAAAGAGGAACTAAGTCTCAGTGCTCTAGGTTTTACATGAGGGTTATGTTGTTACCTGTGTTAATGTATAGTAATGTATGAGGTAGATTTAAAGTACAATATGTTCTGGTTCAGATGGACAAATTAGGGGCGTATTCAGTTGTGAGTTTTAGAATGATAAAATAATGAGATGAACGTTATGTAGATGTTTGTTGGTGTAAGAAAGGGCGTAAATGAGAGAAATAAATGAAAGTACGTTGAATGTTTGGTCATGTGGAAAGGATGGATGATAGTCGGTTGGTTAAAACTTTAAATGCTCGCAGAAGGCTGAAATTTGGTGAGGTTGCTGGGAATCGAGACCGGCTGGGAGACTGAAGAAAAAGTGGATTGAGAAGTAAACAGGAATTCCTGGGAGGAGAGAAGAAATGCGAGCTTGGCAGAGGTGAGAAGAAAGGTGCATAAAATAAGAGTGAATGGCGGGGTTTTGTGAGGGGGTATGGTTGTGGCCCACCAGTGCCAAGGGATGATCCTACATTGACGAGAGTAGTTATAGAAGCATTTGGTCGTCCCCCTGTTTTTCTATGATAGAGTTATTGCATCGGTTTGAAATTTTGCATAGTATTAGATGATGTGTTGATCTCGTTACAGACGAGTTTTCGTGTTCCTAGGACCCCCCTAAGTGGGTGTTGACTCTTAGAGCCAAGGGCAAATTCGCCCTGGCGAGCGTTGGAAAGACCCAGGTTAGGCTTAACGTGAAAGTAAATTTGACCCTGAACGATCTTACGTATTATTATTATTATTATTATTATTATTATTATTATTATTATTATTATTATTATTATTATTATTATTATTATTATTATTATTATTATTATTATTATTATTATTATTATTATTATTATTATTATTATTATTATTATTTTATATTATTATATCATATTAATATTCATATTATTATTATTATTATTATTATTATTATTATTATTATTTCACATTGACAGAGTCGAAAAAAATCGATTTCCTTCTTGAGTTGAAATCGATTTCCCCCTAAAACTTTAAATGCTCGCAGAAGGCTGAAATTTGATGATAGGATTCGGAGCCGGAGTCGGAGTCGGATTCGGATTCGGAGCCAAAACCGGTGCTGGCCTCCGGTGCGATTGGGGCCGAGTATTAAATATTGGTTATAAACAATCAGTATGGTGTCTTTAAATATGTTATCGAACCGGAGTAGATCGTCGAATATGTAGGGTTCATAAGTTCGTAAAGGGGTCTGGGGACCCCCTCCGGGGGGTCCCCACAAGAAATGCACGGAGCGCAAAACAGGAAAAGGAGGAGGAAGGATGGAGAAAGGAGTCAGAGTTGTTACCGACACCGGTGCTGGAGTCGGTGCGGTGCTGAATTTGTAAACCTTCGTTTGCTATTTTATTTTATAAGTTTCATTTTACATTTATTTTTTGTTTTCAATTTAATTTTTTTTAATTCTTTTCAAATTTTTATTATTTTTTCATTTATTTTAATTTATTTTGTTTAAAAAGTATAATTTTTACTAAAATTTTTATGCTTTTCATGTTTATAACGTCAAAAATTTGCGCTTTTACATACCCTAAAGCAGTAAATCAGTAAACCAAACCACCCCCCTACCCTCCCCACCCCTCCATGTTCTATTGATCTATTGATTCAAGTCATATTTTTTACTAAAATTGTTATGTTTAACATACCCTGAAGCAGTAAATCAGTAAATCAAACCACCCACCCTACCCTCTCCACCCCTCCGTGATCTATTGATTCAAGTCATATATTTTACTAAAATTTTTGTTTTACATACCCTAAAGCAGCAAATCAGTAAATCAAACCACCCACCATACCCTCCCCCACCTTTGCATGATATATTGATCTATTGATTCAAGTCATATTTTTTTGCTAAAATTGTTGTGTTTACATACCCTGAATCAGTAAATCAGTAAATCAAACAACCCACCCTACCCTTCTCACCCGTCCGTGATCTATTGATCTATTGATCTATTGATTCAAGTCATTTTTTACTAAAATTGTTATGTTTTACATACCCTAAAGCAGTAAATCAGTAAATTAAACCCCCTCCATTCGCACCCTCCTAATCCATCCATTGATCGATATGATCATGATTCAAGTCTATTTTTATACTACAATTGTTATGTTTTTACCATACCTAAATCCCAGTAAATCAGTGAAATCAAAATACCACTACCGAAACCCTCACACCTCTTATGCATATATTGATTTATTTTTTCATGTACACATTTTCTATATTATTGAATAATAAATAAACATAATCAAATTCTTCATACACTAACCGAACGAATATATGCAACAAACCAGAATTTCACTATTAATATAAGCTAACATAGCATCTAACCTGACTAAAGAATATAATGCACAAGATAAACCTAACACACCTTAAGCACGAATAAACTGTTACATTAACAAAGTTTTCACACTTAACAACAGTAAAGAACTAACATAGCATTCAAAAACGTAACTTATTCCCACTTTGTCAAGATATCTCTAGCATAACAATGTTAATTTTACATTAACACGGTAAAATTTATTAAAAAAAATCAACTTTGTCTAATTATCATACATACCAAAGAATAATGATAACGTAACAACGTTTTTACGTTAATATAGTAATACTTAGCAAAAATTTATCATAACCTTTACCTAGCTCATAATTAATCCCCCCAAAAATAATTGCAAACATAACCAAAATTTAATTCCAACATAAACATGAAAATAAGGTTCTTGAATAACGAATTCATAGTAAAGTGTAATGTTTACTGATCCATAAAAGCAGTAATCAGTACAATTCAAACCATCAGCCCCTCCCCACCCTCCCTCCCACGCTTCTGATCTATTGATTCTATTGATCTATTGATCATGTCACACTTGAGTATCATTTCGGATAACATAGCATAAAAAAATGTTCCTTTATATACTAACAACGAATATTATGCTAGCGTAACAGTTTCTCACATTAATAAAGAGCTTAACATCTATAGCATAAACCTGAACTAAGATATAATATGCAACGACAAAACCTAACACACCTTTTACGCCCGATAAACTACTAAGCATAACAAAAGTTCCGTTATTAACAACAGTAAAAGTTAACTAACGCAGCGTACAAAACGTAACCTTTCATACTGTTTTCAAGCATATTTTTAACATATCCAATGTTAAATTTACATTAACATGGTAATTATTTCCAATCAAAAATTCATCATACCCATATTAATTATCATACTGCCAGGCGAACATATGCTATCATAACAAAGTCTGTGTTGGTTTACTTTATGATAGTAATATTAGCAAAAAATTCATCATAACCATTTACCTAACTATCATAATACCCAACAAATAATTGCAAACAACAAAGTTTTCCAAACATAAACAAAAATAAACATAAACCAAACATAACAAAAATAAGCTCTTTGAATAAAATATCATAGTAAAGTGTGAAAGTTTATTGACCCTAAATTTTAAATAAGTAAAGTCAATAAATCAGTAAAATCAAGATCACCAGCCGCTCAGCTCCCCTCCCACCTGTCCATAGTCTGATTGATCTCATTGATCTAGTTGATTCAAGCCATATTTCGAGTATCATTTTGGAATAAACATAACATAAAAATAAGTTCTTTATTATAGCCTGACCTAACAAATAAATGCTAACATAACAAAAGTTTTAACATCAGATAAAGCTACACATATCATAACCTGAACTTAAGGATATAAGTCACGACAAATCGCGTAAACATGCCTTACGCCGAATAAAACGAGCCAACATTAACAAAGTCTACTTACTTTTAACAACAGTTTGAAGTCAGATTATCATACAGACCAACGAATACTATGCTAAGGTAACAAAAGTTTTTCCACATCAATAAAGCTAACATATCATAACTCGAACTAAGAAAATATAATATACAACGACAAAACCTAACATTTCACCTCACGACGATTGACATAATCTGGGCTCACATTCACAAAGTTCACCTACTTATGAAAGTAAAGTAGCTAACAGCATAACAAACAACTGTATCCCTACTATTTCCAACATATCAGTACAGTTCTAAAGCATATTATCTAACAAAATCCCTTAACAAAGGAACCATCTATCAAAGATACCCCTATCTTGAACTATGAATTGGATACTACCTTCATCAGAATTCCACTCAAATCAAATATAACGTCATTTTTGAACTATGAATAAAACGTAGACATTAGCAAATGTCTCAGGTGAAACCTGACAATTACTCAGCAAAAACTTAACCTAAGGCCCACGTTCTAACACACATCACCAGTCTGACGCTGTAAATATCTTACGGAAACTTACTCATTTCCTAACAAGATCGTTGTTAATTTCAATTGTCATATTTAACCACAACGTGCAGAAATTAAACATAACCAACATAGTTTCTAAAGCTTACAATGAGAGGAAAACTACAATAGATACTAACATTTATAGAATACGCATACAGACATTAACATTTGGAAGCTCACGTGAATAGTCTCAACCACTTCTCATTACACATTAAAAACTCAACCTATCCTGCTTGTTCAATCATATCATCAGCGAGTTAAAAGCAGTATGTATCCAACAAAACTCCTTTAACAAAGATGTCCAAACAACCAAAAAGATTTACCCGCATCTTGAACTATGAATTGATACTTCATTCATCAAAGTTGTCTTACATATCAAAATATAACATTCATTTTTAAAAATAAAAAATAAACGTGTACATTAGCCAAAATTCTCAGTCAAACATTCAAAAATTTAACCTATCGATCATAACAGATCAACAAAACGCTAACAACTTAACCCTATCCTACTTTTCGAAACATTACCGCAATACCTTCGAGTCGTTTAGGCTTACACGATAGGTTATCATTAGGGTTACTTTCATGATTATACAAAAGCTTTCACGAATGCTGTTTACATAGGGCTTCAGGCCCTTTGGCTGTGCCCTTACCGCTTTACACCCCCCTTCGGGTACCCGAAATGGGTCTTTCATCTCTGGGGTGATCTCCGTGTAGTTGGGACTCGTAATCGGTGAAAATTGTCGGTTATGTATATTAAAGATTGAGATTATGTTGCTGATGTGAGCGCATCTCGTGAAAGCTTTTGTTATAAACATGAATTAACACTAACTTGATTAAACCAACCGTGTAAGCCTTAACGAGCTCGAAGGTATGCCGTAATGTCTTCGAAAAGTAGGATAGGTAAGTTGTTAGCGTTTATCGTTGATCTGTATGGATCGATGCTTATTTATGTTTAGACTAAGAGAATATTTGCTAAAGTCCACGTTTATTCATTAGATATGCAAGACACTTTGATGAACTGTAGTATCAATTCATAGTTCAAGATGGGTATCTTTGATAAGTGTTTGGACACTTTGTAGAGGAATTTTGTGGATAAGTACTCTTTAACTGCTGATTGATATGATATGAAAAGCAGGGGATAGGTTGAGTTTTGCGGTGTAATGAGGAGTAGGTTGAACTTATTCATAGCTCCAAATTCGTTAATGTCTTATGCGTAGTTATAAATGTTAGTATCTATTGTAGGTTTTCCTCCATTGTAAGTGTTGATATGTCTAGGTTATGTTTGAACTTTCTGCTACGTTTTTTAAAATATGACAGATGGTGAAAATTAACCACTGATTTGTTAGAGAAATGTGATAAGTTTCGTTAAAGATAGTTAATGCGTCAACTGGTGATTGTTGTGTTAGATAGAGAAACGTGGCTATAGGTTAAGTTTTTGCTGGTAATGTTAGGTTCACCTGAGAATTTTTGCTAATGTCTACGTTATTCATAGTTCAAAATGGACGTTAGTATTTGATTTGGTGGAGTTCGATGAAGGGTAGTATCAATCCCAATTGAGTTCAAGAAAGGGGTATCTTTTGATAGATAGTTCACTTTGTTAGAATTTGTTAGATACATACTGCATTAGCTCGTTTGCAGATATGTTGGGAAAGAGTAGGGATACATATCGATTTTTGATCATGCCTGTTAGGCTACTTTTACCTGTTCATAAAGTAGGCAACTTTTGTGAATGCTAGCAGAATTATATAGCAGTTGGTATGCTAGCGGTGTCGTTGTTATATTTTATTCTTAGTTCAGGTTATGATATAGTTAGCTTTATTATGTGAAAACTTTGTTACTTAGCATATATTCGTTGGTCTGGTATGATAATTAGGTAAGGTTATAGAAATAAATATTTGTTTAAATATAAAACTTGTTTTAAAAATAACCATGATATGTTACAGATATGATTGAAAAAAGTCGTTGAAATAGGATACGTTCTGTGTGTAATGTTAGTTACTTTACTGTTGTTAAGTATAGAACTTTTTAATGTTGGCAGTTCTATCGTGCGTGTGCGTAAGGTATTGTATAGGTTTGTCGTTATTACATTATTTCTTAGTTCAGGGATTATGATATTGTTATTAAGGTGAAAAACTTTGTTACGTTAGCATTATTGTGTCAGTTATTAAAGACTTATTGTTTATGTTATGGTTTAATCCAAAATTGTAGCTCGAAATATGACTTGAATCAATAGATCAATGATCAATAGATCATGGAAGGGAGGGAGGTAGGGGCTGGTGATTTGAGTTACTGATTTGTGATTTACTGCTTTAAAAATCAGTAAACATTACACTTCACTAATGATATTTTACTCAAAGAGCTTATTTTTATGTTATTTTGGATAAAAACTTTGTTATTTTTGTGTTATGTTTGGATAAAAACTTTGTTATGTTCTGCAATTAATTCGTTGCGCGTATTCATGATAGTTAGTAAAAAGTTATGATGAATTTTGTTTAAATATTACTATATTAAAGTAAAAAACGTTTGTCATATGATAGCATTATATTCGTTGGCAGTATGATAATTAGACAGGGTTATGAATTTAGGTTTTTGTGAAATATTACCATGTTAATGGTAAATATTAACATTGATATTTTAGAGATATTCTTGAAAAAAGTGTGCAGGTTACGTTTTGTACCCTGTGTTAGTTACTTTACTGTTGTTTAGTAATCGGAACTTTGTTAATGTTATAGTTTATGGGCGTAAGGTGTGTTAGTTTGTCGTTGGATATTATTTCTTAGTTCAGGTTATGTGATGTTAGCTTTATTAATGTGAAAAACTTGTTACGCTAGCATATATTCGTTGGTTAGCATATAAGAACTTATTTTTATGCTATGTTTATCCAAAATGATACTAGAAGTGTGACTGAATCAAATAAATCAATAGAGTCATGGAATCTGGAAGGTATGAAGGAAGGGATGGAGGGATGGTGGTTTAGATTTACTGATTTTCTGCTTAAGATCAGTAAATATTACACTTTACTATGATTTTATTCAAAGAACCTATTTTTATGTTATGCTTGGATAAAATTTTGTTATTGTTTGCAATTATTCGTTGCGGACATTATGATAGTTAGGTAAGGTTATGATAAATTTTGCTAAATGTTACATGTTAATGTAAAAAAACGTTGTTACGTTAAGCAATATATTCGCTTGGTCTGCATGATAATTTAGACAAGTATGATAATTTTTTTGTTTAAATTTACAGTGTTAATGTAAAATGTAACATGTATATGTTAGAGATATGCTTGACAAAGTGGAATAAGTTACGTTTTGAATTGCTATGTAGTACTTTTTACTGTTGTTAATTTATGAACTTTCTTAATGGTAGCAGTTTATGTCTTACTTAAGGATTGTGATTAGGTTTGTCGTTTTGTGCATTAATGCTTAGCTCAGATGATCTATTGGTAAGCTTTATTAATGTGAAAAGTTTGTTAGTTAGCATATATTCGATTGGATCAGTTATGATAATTAGGACAAGGTATATGATAAATTTTTGTGTAAATATTACCCTGCTAATGTAAAATTAACATTGATATGTGATAAGAATTATGCTTGACAAAGTGTGAATAGGCTACTTTTGTAAAGTATTGTTAGTTACTTTTACTGTTTGGTTAAGTTGTTGAAACTATGTTAGATGTTAACAGTTATTCGTGATTTAAGGTGAGGTGATGTTTTATCTTGCTACATTTATATCTTAGTTCAGGTGAATGCTATGTTAGCTTTATTATGTGAAACTTTGTTACGTTAGCATATATTCGGTTGGTCAGTGTATAAAGAATTGATTTTTGTTATGTTTATCAGAAATGATACTCGAAATGCTGACATGAAACAATAGATCAATAGATCACAGGAAGGTGGGATGGGTTACTGGGTGGTGTTTTGATATACTGATTTAGGATATGTTTAAAACATAACAATTTTAGTAAAAAATATGACTTAATCGATAGATCAAGTAGGATTATGGATGGATAGAGTGCAGGCGGGAGGGGTTTGATTACTAATCTTACTGATATACTGCTAGTGTATGTAAACAACAATTTTAGTAAAAAATAGGACTTGAAATCAATAGATCAATAGATCATGGAATGGGTGGGGGAGGGTAGGGTGGGTGGTGTTGATTACTGATTTATTGCTTTGGGGTATTTAAAACATAAACATTTTTAGTAAAAAAATATGACTTGAATCAATAGATCATGCAAAGGGATGGGAGGGTTGGGGTTTGATGTACTAATTTACTGATTTATTGCTTTTAGTTTGTATGTAAGAAAAACGAAAAATTTTTACGCTATAAACATGGCTAGCACAATTGTTCTAGTTACCATTATACTATTGAAATTGCATAAATTAAAATAAATGAAAAATAACAAAAAAATTTGAAAATAAATTAAATGTAAAATGAAACTTGTAAAATAAAATAGTAATCGAATGTTTACAAAACTCAGCAACGCACCGGCTTCAGCACCGGTGTCGGTAACAACTCTGACTCCTTCTCAGACTCAGACTCTTTCCTTCATCTTCCTCCTTCCTCCTTCCCCTTCTTCTTCTGATTTTTTGCGCTCCGTGAATTTTCTTCTGGACCCCCTCCGGGGGTTCCCAAACCACCATTTACGAAACTTATAACCCCTCATATTCGGACGATCTACGGAGTCGGATAACGATTATAAAGCACCAATACTGTATCTATTTATACAAGATATTTACTAACTCGGCACCACACTGAGCAGCCACCGGTCTGCCGTGTCAACTCCGACTCTTCTGACTCAGACATCCTTCTCCGAACTCATTCCTTCTTGCTGCACTCCGACTCCGACTCATTTTTTCCAACTTCTCTCATGCACTTTCGTTCCATTTTTTCGGGCAGGGGACATCACATTACGAACTATATAACCCTTCATATTCGAGAATACTTACGGGGTTCGATTAACCATATATAGACACCAATACGTATTATTACAAATACTCTAAATAAACTCGGCACCGCACCGGAGCCAGCACGGTGCTTGAGTGCCGGATCCGAATCCGGATCCGACTCTGACTCCGACTCAGCAAATTTCAGCCTTGTTCGAGCATTTAAATCATTAAAACTTTCGAAACGTTTGATCGATTGATTTTTTTGTTGAATCAAAAAATTATGTCTTAAAAATAATTTTTACCAATTTTAAATTCATATTTATTTTAATATTTTTGTGAATATTTTGTGTTACAGATTTGGAATTTCCTTTTCGAAGTCATGTCTATTATGCAATCCGGCGTTTTTTCAAAGGTGGCTGACGAAAGATGGTATTTTACAAAAGAAAAAATAAACAATTCTCCCACACGAAAATATGGTATAGACGAAGTACAAGAATTGCTTTATCGCCAGCAAGCAGCCAGGCTGATTCAAGATATAGGCCAGCATCTTCGATGGTAAGTATTATTATTGAGAATTTAAATGTTTTTGATGCATCATTGATCTAGGCCTAAATTACAATTTCAATAGATTTATTTGAGCGATTTTAACGTTTCAGAAATGTAACTAGCTTCTTTTGCAACATTGCTAGTTACGTAAGTTTGTTATGGATTTCATTTCATTTTGGGAAATATGTTTATCAATTTCTGAAGAAAAATGATGCTTAGAAATTGACATTAGGCCTGGGTTGAAATGCAGAATTTCTAGCCTTAGACATCTAACTATTTACATAATTTTCTTCCTCTCACTAATTATTATATATTTATTTATTTATTATTATGAAGGAATTAAAAATTATGTAGATCTGTATATTTATATACATATAAATTCATTTAGGTTATTTAATTTTAAAATCAGTTATTACAAGCTCTTATTCCGCACCATAGTTTCACTACTATACCTTAACACCGGTAACAACATACCCCCATGCAGGACCCTAGCGCGCCCAAGAGTTAGTCTCTTTGCATTCACCAAAGATTTACCTTCCTACCATTCACAACTTTCCTACTACACTCTCTATCATCCGTTCCCTTTTCATTTAACATATAATCTAAATATTTAAGCTCAGATACTTGTTACAATTACTCACCATCCAACATAACTTCAGACCGCGGATTCTCTTCACCCACTACTATCTTCTCTAATTCCTTCATCATCCCAATCCATATATAAATTAAAAAGCCATGAAGACATACTACTTCTTTGCCTCACTCCACTAGTAATATTAAACCATTCATTTTCCACTCCATCTATACTCACATCCTCACATCCAAATTCTCCCTTCCTACCTTAGCAAATCCAGACACTTTTCTTGCCCTACCAACAAATGATTCATTTATTTGCGTCAAGATTTGTTGTTTTATCTTGTTCATATTAAACTGATTTACTTGCAAGTGCTCTGAAATAATTTTCCTTATAACCTTGTTCACTTAACTTCTCACTCTTAATCATCTCCACTTCCTTCCTCATTTATTTCCTCTCCATCCATGCTCTTACTAACTTAATCTTACATAAAACAATATAATGATCTAATATTCCCATCCCTAACGCCCTCACTGATTTAACATCCATCATTTACTTTAACATCTCCTTCACTAACACAGAATCAATCATACTTTTCACTTCGATACCATCTCTACCTACACCAAGTCAGTATACTTAAGAATACTTTTGTTCTCAAAGAATATACCGTATTCCAAACATACCTCTCTCTTCGCGGAAATCATAAACCTTTCTACCATTTTCATTTTCTACCGCAAAACTCAAGCACACCAGCTATACTGTCAATTTTTCCGATCATTCGAAACTATTCAAGTCGCAATCAATTCAATCCAACTTGGCTACTAACTTGATAAAAACATCATTCTGATTATCCTACAGTTTCACACTCTAATCATCAATCTTAGATGGACCATATGATCAAACACATACCTTGACCTTATCAAATTTAAATTTAACCACGTAATTTTAATTAAAATTTAATTTTAATTTAATTTCTAGTACTTTCACAAACAAATTCTACCATAGCCTTCTGCCACACGTCAGTTCATGAGAATCGCAACCCCTTCTCTAACCCTTTCCACTCCAGCTCGCATATATTTCACCCCACACCACTCGTCTTCACCACTTCCTTTTATATTTGTTTCAGTAACAGAAAGCAAATCAAATTTACCCTTTCTGATAACATTCCTAGTCACCGTCTGTGCATCTTTTCCTTCTCACCATTGAATTCCGTTCTAAGCATTCCATGTACTCTCTCTCACACTATCTATCTCTCTCTCTCTCTCTCTCTCTCTCTCTCTCTCTCTCTCTCTCTCTCTCTCTCTCTCTCTCTCTCTCTCACCATCTATTCCTCTAACATTCCATGTACTCTCTCTCTCTCTCTCTCTCTCTCTCTCTCTCTCTCTCTCTCATCTCTCTCTCTCTCTCTCTCTCTCTCGTCTTCCTCTAACATTCCATGTACCCATACGATTCATACTTTCGCTGAAAGATGCAAGGTCGCCTTACAGGGGCCACGACCAGAGTCTCCGAGGCAATGCAATAGCATTCCAATAAAAAAGGATAAGGCGGAGTAGTCCATACCCCAACTCAACTACCACTGTCCCTTTTCGTCGAACTCTTACGGACAACGCAGAATGTTACGAAGAAAATTGCTTTCTTCAAACTCAATCAACACACAGGCGAATATATGTAAAAAAAAAAGTTTCTGTCTTATATGTAGGAAGTTTTATGTTTGTGGGTCGTTTGCTCCTAAAGGAAGACTACTTCCAATACTATATGGAGAATGTAGGATCATGAGTGGGAAAGAGGGTGCGTGAACCCGATGGGCTTGGGTTGTGTGGGTTGTCTCACGGGAATAGACCTTGCACCCCTATATATGATATACATAATATATATATTATAATAATATAATATATTATATATATAATATATTATATATTATATATATATAATAATATTATTATATATAATAATATATATATATATATATATATATATTATGTCTACGGGATGTATCTTGTACCCCAAATAATATATATATATATATATATATTTCAGTTCACAGTTAGTGATCGACACAGCAATTGTGTATATGCACAGATTTTATATGTATCAGAGCTTGACAAAAGTTCCTCATAATGAAGTAGCACCTGCAGCCCTCTTGGTAGCTTGTAAAGTTCATGAGCAGATGAGGCATGCTGAACAAGTGATGAAAGTGGTCCAATACGTCTTGTGTCCTCCTGATAAACGAGCTAATTTGGACACAAAATCTGAGGTAAGCA
This sequence comes from Trachelipus rathkii, assembly GCA_015478945.1. Lineage (NCBI taxonomy): Eukaryota > Metazoa > Arthropoda > Malacostraca > Isopoda > Trachelipodidae > Trachelipus > Trachelipus rathkii. The sequence goes on along the minus strand of JABUQX010017173.1, from coordinate 38,879 downwards.
TTAAAAGTATTCACATTTATCTATCATCAAATCAATATTATTATTATTATTATTATTATTATTATTATTATTATTATTATTATTATTATTATTATTATTATTATTATTATTATTATTATTATTATTATTATATTATTATATTATTATTATGTATTATTATTATTTTATTATAGATAGCAGTAATTTCCTTAAAAAATAGTATGCTTCCATTTTTAAGTCTCCCCGTTTCCGTCCTTTTTGCATTTTGTGATGGCACAACTGCCGTTTTACCCATTTCTAAAGATGAACTCTTAGCTCAAACATTTGCTTCTAATTCCATATTGACGATACCGGAGCTGTTCTTCCCTCTCCACCTTCCCCCAAACACGTCTATGCCTCACATTATAATACCTTTTAAAGATATTATTTCTCCTCTTTCTGGTCTTAAGACTAACAATATGAACTGTCCTGATGGTCTCCCTTCCTTGTCTTCTCAAAAACTGTATGACCTTCTGTCATTGCACCGCCGTCCAAATTGTAAATTGTTTTTGTTTATCTATTGCCCCCTATCTTCAAACGGTGTATCAAATTTGCATGTTGTGCTTATGTTCCGAAAGCTCTGTTAAATCCAGCTTTTAGCACAATATTAGGGCATAAATCAGAATGTTTGTTAGAAATATTTTGATCAGCTGTATTGCATGCGAGTAACAAAAAAAACAAAAATAACAAAAATAACAAATATATTTTATTACAAATAATTTGATCAAACTTATTGTGATGGAGTTTATCGATTTGGTGAAAGAAATTAGATTTAAAGCTAATTTCATGACATGAATCACATTACTAAAATGGTTCATAAAATCAAACGACCTACTACGCCGCCATCTTTTTGTTTACATTTGTTCATAAGCATTTTCCTTAAATTCGGAAAGCACGTGAAAGAGCAACCTTACAGATTTTAGGAAATTCCTTACGTTTGGTGAGCGTTTTCCTAAAATTTGTGTACATTGACAAAATGGAACGCAACTTGAGCATTTTCCTAAATTTCGTAAGCAAAAATGCAAAATCGAAAACGGCTTAACTTTAACCTTTCCTTCATGCTCAAAGGGTCCCCTCATCCAGCCTGTGCTAAAGAAGGGGGGTCCAATCTCAAGCCTCCAAATATCATCCTATTGCATTAACCTCGGTTTTCTCTAAAGCTCTCTCTCTCTCTCTCTCTCTCTCTTCTCTCTCTCTCTCTCTCTCTCTCTCTCTCTCTCTCTCTCTCTCTCTCTCTCTCTCTCTCTCTCTCTCTTTCTTTCTTTCTTTTTCTTTCTTTCTTTCTTTCTTTCTTTCTTTCTTTCTTTCTTTCTTTCTCTCTTTTTTTGATCCTAAAGATGTAATAGTCATTTAATCATTAGCTCTTCAACAGTCTTCATCCTGTCTCTGCAACTTTACTTTCTGACCCCAGACCTACCCCCTATGCTCAATCTTACACGTACTAATATAACTTAATATATATATATATATATATATTATATATATTCTAGAGATATATATATTCTTTATTCTATATATACTATCTAGTATATTTATTATATTAAAATATATTTAGTATATTATATCGTTTGGCATGGAGAGAAAGAATTTTCCCAAATTGTTTTGCTTTGATTTATAAAAGAAAACGATTAAAGAATGACGTAGTTGCTCAGATTTGTGTGTTTACGCACCGCTATCACAGTTGTGAGGGAACCAAGCACACTGAATATATGTGTATATAATATTTAATATATTATATATAATATATTATATATATATATATTTATATATATAATTAAATATATATATAAAAAATAATAGATATATATATTACAGAAATTTCATAGAAAAGGTTAAAAGAAATGTTTTCAGTTGAATTTAATCCTGGATGGGCAACGTTAGGATTTGATTATGAAATTGATCATCCTCATACTTTTGTTGTGAAAGTCTTCCAACTCATAAGAGGTAAGCTTTATATTAATTATTATTATTATTATTATTATTATTATTATTATTATTATTATTATTTATTATTTTTTTTTTATTTTTTTTTTTATTATTATTTATTATTATTATATTTATTAATTGATTACTTCAATTCATTATTCATATTATTATATGTACAGTAAACCCTTCCCCTCATTTTTTTATTTCTTTCTTCTTAAGACCAAAACATGTACAAGTAGAGTTTCTTTTACATGATGAAAGTAATTATTTTTTTCATTTAAACTCAAAGAATGTTTTATAGTTTTTTTTATTTCAAATTTTTATCAAAAGAAAAAAAGGAATGAATATAATATGAAAGATTCTGATGATAATAATTCTGATCAGAACAAAACAAATGGTTCATAAACCCACTTAGATATATTGTCATAATTTATTCATTTATTTATTTATTAAGAGCACATAATTGTTTAAGAGCACTCCCCCTTCTCCTCCTACCCCCCTCGTATAATGAGTTGGAGGGTTTATTATTTTTATTTTAATTCTTTATTTTTTATTTTAATGAAAAATTTCTGCTCATATCAAGCTTTTACTTTGGACTGAGTTTATTTGTATTATTTTTATATAAAGATTGTTTCTAAACAATATTTATTTATTTAAGTAATTTTTTAATTCTTTTTTTTTCTTCTTCTTTTCAGCACCAGATGAATTAGCGAGGATGTCATGTCTTATGGCCACAAATTGGTAAGTTAATCATAATTCATGATGATCACTTGTATTTTGCAATTTAATAGTTTTACATATTGCTTTTAAATTTTCATATTAGTATTATTGCTATTCTTAGCATTTAAAGTTAAATAAATTGATTTTTATTATTTTGTTTAATAATATAATTAATTATATATTATATATATATATATATTATATATATATATATATATTTTTTTTTTTTTTTTTAAATATATATATATATATATATATTATATATATATATATATATATATATATATATATATATATATATATATATATATATATATATATATATGTATTTCTATTATTTTAACTATTTTAAATCAAAGATTATTATTTCCATATATTTCTCTCATCTATATAATTCACTCCTTTTTTTCAGCTTGCACCTGACGACCATGTGCCTACAATATAAACCAGCTGTAGTTGCCTGTGCCTGTATTCATTTTGTACTCAAGTGGATGTAAATTAAAGGCTAGGTTTTATACTCATTATTATCATCATTTATCACTATTATCATCTCATTAATCACTACTTGATCACATATTATCTTTATCTCATCTCTTATTCAATCTCATGTTTTCATCATCACTTACCAACCTACATTATATATTATTATTATTATTATTATTATATTATTATATTTATTATTATTCATTATTATTGTATTATTTTATTATTATTATTCATTACTTTATTATTCATTATGTATTATTATTTATTATTATTTTATTATTATTATTCACAGTACTTTAATTTTTACATTCATTTGAATTTAGATTATTGTAAATGGCACTTTATCTTACAATGGAGGCTATGATATCTACAAAGTTTTGAAATATTTTATTTTTCGCAATTTATATTTTGAGCATGTAATTATACTCGGTCTAAAGTGGTTAGAACAGTAGCAATATATATAAATATATAACGTAATATATATGAGGTACGTATATACTAATATATATATATATATAGTATATATATATATATATATATATTATTAATATATATATATATATATATATATATATATATATAATATATATATATATATATATATATATATATATATATATATATATATATATATATATATATATATATATATATATATATATATATATATATATATATATAATATATATAATATAATAAAAAAAAGACATATTATATATATATATATATATCTATCATTCCACTCACACAGTTTTTATATTTTAATATATATATAATATATATATATATATAATATATATATATATACGGTATATATTACAGGTTCCAAGAAATGAAGAAGGAAAAGACTGGTTTGAATATGTCGATCCTTCTGTCACTTTGGAAATTCTCGAGACTTTCACAGAAGAATTTTTGGAGGTCCTTAAGAAGTACCCAAATCGACTAAAAATGTTTAACAATTCTGATTCTGGTCCTCATGCTGGGCCTTCATCCTCGTCGCCCTCAATCGCCAGTAGTAGTAGTAGTAACAACAATAATACTAGTAATGGCAGTACCGGTAGCATCAAGAAAAGTGAAAACAAAACGACAGTGCAGCACACCAATGCTATGCAGATGACTACTACAAGGCCTCAACAAGTGTCGGCGACAAGTCATACTGCAAGAGGCCCAGAAATGGCAAAAGCAGGTAAATTATTATTATTATTATTATTATTATTATTATTATTATTATTATTATTATTATTATTATTTGCTTTGCTTTTTATTAGAGAGAGAGAGAGAGAGAGAGAGAGAGAGAGAGAGAGAGAGAGAGAGAGAGAGAGAGAGAGAGAGAGAGAGAGAGTATTTATAAAATTAAACATTTAAATATTTATTTAGAGTTTTTACTTAATTGTGCTATTTATTATTATGTTTTTTATTTATTAATTTTTTTTTGCAGGCATTGTTAAATCATCAAGTGAGCTTATGGTCCCTCCTCCAGTAGTTTCTACTCATAAAAAGGTTATCAGCCATCAGGAATATTTGAAAAGGCGGGAGAAAGAACGTCATGAAAGGGAGAGAGTTGAAATGAAGGATAAGCTTCATTCCTCCTGTTGTAACTTCTACAGCCAGCTCTCACCAACATCCCAATTTAGTGCATGGCTCCTCACATCTTCCACCTTCATCCTCATCAACATCATGGCATATAAAACCATTACCAATTAAGCCTGTTGTGCCTTATAAAGATTTGAAACTTCCAAGATCCTGTGAGATTCCAAGTTCTGTGGAAGAAGATCCTAGGTATAAAAAATTAATTGAAAAAACTAAGGAGGATAAAGATAGAAAAGATCAGAAGTCTGAAAAGAAACCTTCGACTAATGCCAAGACTTTATTAGCCTTACCGATTATTATTCCTCTTGAACGAATAAAACTTATACCCAAATCCCGTTTAAATGGAAATGCTGCTGGATCCCATGAAAGTGCAGAAAGAGGAATTCCTCCAAAGGAACTTGCTAAGCCTAAAGTTAAACTTAATATAGGCCTACCGAAAGACAACATAAAGGCAGAAAAAGGAAAGGAGAGCCGCAAACGTGAACGAGAGGGAGGCTCTCTAGATGATAATCACCAGGCTAAATTTCCAAGAACTTCAGCAAGCAATCATTACCCTATGGTGGGCAAGGAAAATCGACGGCCCCATGGTACTCCACTAACCAAAAAACCAGTTCGAGGAAATTTGAAGCCAAACTACCCTAAGCTTATCAACATCATTAATAATAACAACCCTCATATTAATAATATCAACACTCATAATAATAAACCTGTGAATACTCAAAATCAACACTCCTCTCAGTCTAATATTCAACCGACCTACCCTGTATCACCGTCTAGAATGAATGTTATAAATAATCCTTCAAACAATTCTTGTGGAGAGAGTATGCCAATGATCCTATAACCATGCCCGATGCCTAACATCAATATGCCTCCACTCCAACCTCAAAATTATTACCAAACTTATAATTTACCAAAACCTAATTACTTATATGAGCATTCTCATATGCACATGAGAACCCTCCCTCCCCCACCTCCACATGAATGAGTTAGCAACATCAGTCGTAATAATTTGATGGAGTTTAGCTTCTTGTTATTATTGTTTTTGTTTTTTTGTTTTTTATTAATAATTGTTGTTAATTGTTATTGATAATTTGTTTAATATTTATGTATGAGATAATTTATTTAATATTTATGTAAGAAATACTCGGTATTTTACTTTTTTATGCCTAATTTTATTTATTTACAAGCAGTAGATAATTAGTTTCCTGCCCTTGCTATTATGATTTTTATATTATTTTTATATTATTATTATTATTATTATTATTATTATTATTATTATTATTATTATTATTATTATTATTATTATTATTATTATTATTATTATTATTATTATTATTATTATTATTATTACTTGTAATAATTTCTTCAATTACTGTCTTGTTTGTATTATTACATTTGCAATGTAGTTATCACTAATACAAGTATTAAGATTCAATGAAATCTTAGATACATACACGTATGTATATATTTATTTTTGTAATTTTTTAATAAAATGAAATGATTGTTACCTTTTCTCACTTATTTATTTATTTATTTATTTATTTATTTATTTATTTATTTATTTATTTATTTATTTGTATATTTATTTATTCATTTTCTTGTATACCTTTTTATTTATATTTAATTTTTTGTTAATTACTTTTTTTTGTTATATAAATTTTGAAATAATAGAAATTTGTTTTTATCCTTAATTTGTGCTTTAATTTATTTATTTTTTATTTTGCTTTTGAGTATATATATATATATATATATATATATATATATATATATATATATATATATATATATATATATATATATATATATATATATATATATATATATATATATATATATATATATATATATATATATATATATATATATATATATATATATATATATATATTTATTTATTTATTTTTATTTTACCTACACTTTTTCCCGCTTGAGCGGGGTAGTGGTACGTACAGCCTCTCTCATTCACACCTCCTCTCATCTCGCCCCCACCCACCTCCTCCACCCCACTCTATCTCTCGCCAACACCCTACCCTCCTCCTCCCTCATCCCTCCCTCCTCCAGCATCTCCTTTATTCCATCCATCCACCTCCTTCTTGGTCTCCCCTTCCTCTCCTTCCTATCCCCTCCGCCTCCCAAACCCTCCTAACCACTCTCTGTTCCTCCATTCTCACTAGATGCCCATACCATCTTAACATTCCCTTCTCCGCTCTTCCCACCAACCCCTTCCTCCAATCACATCTCTCCCTCACCACCCTATTCCTAATCCTCTCCCTTCTGCTAACCCCACACACCGCTCTCAACCCCTTCATCTCAAATACTTCCAACTTCTTCCTGGACCTGGCATTCAACCCCCACGTTTCACACCCATACAACACCGCTGGTACACAAATTTTTTCAAACATACTTATCTTAACTTTCTGTGATAAATCCCCCTTTCCATAATTCTCTCAGACCACTCAGAGCTCTCATTCCTTCTCCTACTCTATGTTCTATCTCCTCCTTCATCCCTCCCCCTTACCCAAATCCATCCCTAAATATTTCCTCTAAAACTTTACTTCTTCCAATACTACACCCCTACTCTAACCTCTAACCCCTCCCCTCCCTCAAACACTAACACTTTACTCTTACCTGATTTATTTTAAGCCCCTTTTTTCCCACATTCTCTCAAACTCCCTCACCAAATTCCTCAGCCCTTCCGCGTTTTTCGCCACTAGGGCAGTATCGCTGCAAACAATATGTTCACTTTCCTTCTATCATTCCCATTCATCAATTCCACCTCCCTCCCCTCCCCATTCCTCTGCAAACACTCCATAAACAAATTGAATAGCCACTGGTGACATTACACACCCCTGCCTCAATCCTCTCACCACCCCAAACATCTCACTCTCCTCCTAACACTCTCACACACATACTATTCCTATAAAAAGCCCTAATACCTTTACCTAATTTACCCCCCACTCCATTCTCCTCCAACACCCTCCACAATCCACCCTCCTCACTCTATCATATGCTTTCTCTAAATCTAAAAACACCCATACACTTTCCTTTTCCTTTCTATACTTTTCTCCACAAGTAATCTTTAGTGTAAACACTTGTCCACACACCCTCTTCCCTCCCTAATCCTCCTTGTTCTTCCCCCATTCTCCCTCCGTTAAACCTCTCACTCTCTCAATCAGTATTCTCCCATACACTTTCCCTACCACACTTAAAAGACATATACCTCTATAATTCCCACATTCCATCCTATCCCCTTTCCCCTTATACAGTGGAACCAAACAACCATCCTCCCAATCCTGTGGTACCTCTCCATTCCTCCAACATATATTATATATCCTATACAGCCATTCCTCCACCCCTATACCTCCCTTCTGCAACATTTCCATTCTCACACCATCCAGACCTGCGGACTTCCCTTTTTTTCCTTTATTCAAGGCCCTAATAATTTCCTCCATTTGTATTTCATCCTCCCCTCCCCCCCCACTTCCCTCCCCATCCTCACCTCTTGCAAATCTTCCTCCCCTCCCCCCCACTTCATTCAATAATCCACTAAAATACTCCCCCCACCTCTTCCTCACCCTATCCTCTCCTCCTATCCACTCCCATCTCCTCCCTTAATCCTCTCCCCAACTCCCTCCTTCTTCTTCCTTTTTTTTTTCTTTCCAGAACATCTTGCTCCCTGATTCAAAATTTTCCGTCACTTTTCTACACCATTCATCTTTTGCTCTTCTCTTCGTCCTCTCCACCGCCCTCTTTGCTTCCACTCTAACCCTTCTATATTCCCCCATTCCTCTCTCCTACTTCCCAACCATTTCACATAAGCCTCCTTTTTCCTTTTCACCACCTCTTTCACCTCCTCATTCCACCATTCACTCCCTTTCCTTCTGCTTGCACCCACCCTTTTTACTCCACATACCCTTCTAGCCTCTTCACATACTGCCTCTTTAAATCTCATCCACTCCCCCTCCACCTCCCCAATTCCCGTCCCTCTCACGTCTCTCCACCTATCCTCCATACCTCTCCTAAACTCCCTTTTACACACTATCTCCTCCAATTTTTCCACCTTTATCACTTCTACTCTCCTCTTTTCTCCCCTCTCCCTAACCGTAACCTCTCCTCCCACCCTTATCCTAGCAACCACC
>JABUQX010017173.1:10000-25000 GCA_015478945.1 Trachelipus rathkii | reverse complement strand
AACTTGTTTTCACTAGAATATTTCTCCTCTCACTGTGCTAATCCAAGATCCCTTCCCAAGAATATTCTAGTTCACTGTGCTAAAGAAAGTTCCCTTCACTATGCTAACTCAGTTCCTTTTCAAGAATATTCTTCTTCACTGTACTAACTCAAGTTCCCTTCTGTAGAATATTCCTTCTCCCTGTGCTAATCTCAAGTTTCCTTCCCTGAATATCTTCCATCACCAGCAACTCAAGCTCCCTTCCATATCATTCCTCTTCCACTGTGCTAATTCAAGATTCCTTCCTCGAATATTCTACCAATTGAGCCAACTCCAAGTTTGCATCCCTAGAATATTCCCCCTTCATTTTGCTAACCCAAGTTCCCTTCTCCAGAATATTCTCCTTCACTGTACTAATTTCAGTTCCCTTAACTAGAATATTTCTCCACCACTTTTGCTAACCCAAGTTCCCTTCCCCAGAATATTCTCCTTCACTGTGCTAACCCAAGTTCATTCGCTAGAATATTCTCCTACTCTGTGCTAACTCCAGTTCCTTCTTCTGGAATATTTTCCCTTCATTATGCTAAAACTCTCGAGTTCCTCTCTTTTACCCTAGAATATTTTTCTCCTTCTCACTGTGCTAATTTAAGATCCCTTCTTTAGAATATTCTATTTCACTGTGCTAATCTCAAGCTCCTTAACTAGAATATTATTTATTCACTGTGCTAACTCGAGTTCCATCCGAACATTCTCCTTTAATGATAACTCGTTAAATTATTTAGAATATTCTCCTTCATTGTGCTAATTCTAAGTTAACTTCCCTAGAATATTATCCTACACTGTGCTAACTCAAGTTCAATTCCCTAGAATATTCTCCTTCGTTGTGCTAACTCTAAGTTAACTTCTCTAGAAAATTATCCTTTACTCTGCTAACTCAAGTTCCTTACCTAGAATATTCTCCTTAACTCTGCTACTTCCAAGCTAACAGAATATTCTCCTTAACTCTGCTACTCCAAGCTAACTTCCTAGGATATTCTTCTTCACTCTGCTAACTCAAGTTCCCTCCCGTAGAATTTCTCATTCACTCTGATAACTAATACTTTAATTTCTTACGAGTATTTCCATTGTACTCGATGATGATAGTTCCTTTTTATTTTAATACTTTTCTTATAATAAAGTAAAACCCCATGGGTAGTGCCCTACTTAGGAGGGGATCTACCTTTGGTAATTTCTACCTCAGGGGATCCGACGAGATCGAATCAGGTCCCTATGCCATGCGACCTATCACTTCACTGATTAAGCCACGTTAGGCAATTACCAATTCATTACTGGTAATTCTGGTTTATACTAATTTGTCAACCGTTCAAACTTACTAATAAATAGTCGACAATTTATTATAAAATCTTAATAGGAGCTGGCACCGCGCATCAGAGTAGGAACTAGAACAGAATATATATATTTAATATATATATATATATATATATATATATATATATATATATATATAGAGTTATATATATATATATATATATATATATATATATATATATATACAGAGAGCGCTTTCTTTATCTGTTATATATATATATATATATATATACGGTATATATATATATATATATATATATATATATATATATATATATATATATATATATATATATATATATATATATATATATATATATATACTATATATATATATATATATCTATAAATATATATTATTAGTTATGAAAGAAAGAGTATATATATATATATATATATATATATGTATGTATATATATATATATATATATATATATATATATATATATATATATATAAACGAAGGTTTAAATTCTGAGGCGAATTGTTAAATACCTTTAAAGCTTTAAATTTTTTTTTATATAAATTTTCCTGTAAAATCCCCCTGACAAGGAAAGAACAATTTGAAAACGTTCGTCGTTTCATTTTACAATAATATAATAGTAAAACATACAGAACACGTATAAAATAAAGATGTATTCATTTAAGTATACAATATACTTACAAACAGTAAAGTTTTGAATATGTTCAGAGAATCTTTTGCCTTACAATATTTTCTTTAAAAAAAGAACTGAACATGAAAAACATACCTGAAATAAAATTATATATATATATATATATATTATATATATATGTTATATTATATATATATATATATATATATATATATATATATATATATATATATATATATATATATATATATATATATATATATATATATATATATATATGAGAAAGCTTAGTTATTATATCATACTAAAGTACTAAATATATAATAAAGAGTTTTAGAATAGAATTATATCACGAGTTATATATTATGCCCTCCAGGAAGACAGACAGAGAGCATCACCAACAAATATGTTAAATTAAAAGTAAATAGAATTAATTCGTATGTGGACGTGACAGTAACCTTTCTGCATTATAAAGAATAGAAAAACAAGAAACTTTCGAGAAAAAAACATTTGAAAAGTTTTCCTCGAATTTCGATAAAAACTTTAGAGTCTATATGTGTTGTTGTTTATTGGCTTATCTTTCTTTCTTTCTTTTGAAAACTGTTTTGAAGGTTTCGGGAGGGATATTACTCCAACACTACACCATCACACCACATCTTCACGTTCATTAAAACAATAAAAGTATAGAGACAGTAAGAAGTCACATGGTCCTATCGAAACTGTCCCAGTCATCTAGAGTAACAACATGCTCATGCAAAACCCACACATCACTATAGGGCTTGTCATTATCTTACTTAGGATAAACCAACTAGGCTACTACCGAATGCAAAAACTATAGTTAAGGTACATGGTAACCACACTACAACCTTTAATAACTTGTCATAATTACAACATGCAGTTTTACCTTAATAACTAACTAAAAACCCGGCTTAGTCAAAATATACTATAAAATGCCCAAACAATCCATATACCCACCCAATCCTTTCATAAATGTTGCAAGTGAGTCACACTCAACAATTTCCTGCAGCAAACCATTATAAAAATTAATAACCCTATTACTGAATGAATGATTTCTTACATCAAGATTACATGCCTTCTTAATTTTCTTATGTGTCCCTTGGTCTACTGTCCGCGGTGAACTATAGAGAATTTATTGGTCTCAGTATTATCAATAGAAGTAAATATTTTGCAGACTTGTATTATATCCCCTCTAAGAAATCGTCTTTCTAAAATAAAACATTCCAAACTCCCTCAGACACTCTTCATTGTTCTTAACTTCAAAGCCAAAAATCATCCTTGTTACTCTACGTTGCACTTTCTCCAGCATATATCTGTCTTTTCTTAAATAAAGGAGCCAAACTTCTTATCCCAGTCAATTCTACTAAGAGTAGTATATGGGGCTACTTCGGCAGCCGCCGAACATTCAGCGAATGCCGAATATTTTTAGTGCTTTTTTTCCCGCGGGTTTTTACCCCCTTAAGGGGGGTTTTCGGGTCGACAGTAGTTATGGGAAATCTGCGCCGATGCCAGCCTTTTCGATAGGAAGGAATAGAGCTATCGGTCTGAAACTTGGTATATGTTCTATGTATGTGTTAAGCTCGAAACCGACGAGTTTTCAAGTCTCTAGGATGTATATAGGGGGTACCTCCCCCCGAGAGCGTAGCTCAAATAATGGGATACGCCCTTGTTGCGGCTTTGGAGAGGGTGAGATTAGGCCTAACGAGAGTTTGGAACAATCGCCCAGGTGTGCGAAGCGCGTGAGTGCGCGCGCGCACACACACACATTATTATTATTATTATTACGTCGAAGAATCGATTCCCGAAGGGAATCGATTCTTATTCGCATTCCGCCGCGGTTGCTTCTTCGCATCCGGTTCTGACTCCGACTCCGATTGCCAGCCTGCCTCCGACTCCGAACTTATCGTATCGTGCTAAAATTTGGAGGGTGGTTAGATGATGAGGTAACCTCAGTGTATACGAAGTTACGTCCCCATGGGTCCCCCGAAGGGGGACGGCCCCACCTCTAAAAAAGGATATATATATAGATGAAATTTGGTGAGAGGATTCAGAGTGTAATTTCTAGAAAGAGTTGATATTGGAATCTGAGGAGTTGGCTCCGGCACCGGTGCTGGAGCCGGTGCAGTGCTGAGTTAATAAACATTCGCATAACAACAATATTGGTGTCCTTATATAGGTTATCGAATCCGTAGATCTCGAATATGATGGTTATAAGTCCATATAGGGTGTCTAGGACCCCCATTAAGGGGGGTCCTGACTGAAAAAAGCACAAGAGTGCAAAACAGAGGTCGAAGGAGGAAAGAAGAAGGATGAAGGAAGAATAAGGAGGGAAAGAATGAAGAAGGAGTCTGACTCAGAGGAGTAGGAGTTGACAGCTGCACCGGTGCTGGCTCCGGTGCGGTGCCGAGTTATTAAATATTTGTGTAATGATACAATATTGGTGTCTTTATATATGTTATTGGGTCTGTAGATTTCGAAAATAATGGTTTCAGAACCATCAAGAAAAAAAAAATAAAATAAATAAATAAATAAATAAATAAAATTTCTTATCCTTTTATGCTTATAACTTACAAATTTACGTTTTTACATACCCTAAAGCAGTAAATCAGTAAATCAAACTACTCTCCTCAGCCCTTCTGTGATCTATTGATCTATTGATTCATGTTATATTTTTTACTAAAAATGTAGCGTTTTACATACCCTAAATCAGTAAATCAGTAAATCAAACCACCCAACCTACACTCCTGTCCAACCATGATCTATTGATCTATTGATTCAAGTCATATTTTTACTAAAATTGTAACGTTTTACATACCTTAAAGCCGTAAATCAGTAAATCAGTAAATCAAACCACCATCCCGCCACCCTCCTGTCTATCCTTGATCTATTGATCTATTGATTCAAGTCACATTTCGAGTATCATTTTGGATAAACATAACACAAAAACAAATTCTTTATACACTGATCAGCGAATATATGCTAACGTAACAAAGTTTTCACATTAATAAAGCTTACTTAGCATCATCTGAACTATGAATATAATACACAACGACAAACCTGACACACCTTAAACATGAATAAACTGTTAACATTAACAAAGTTCCACACTTAACAACAGTAAAGTAACTAACATAGCATACAAAGACGTAACCTATTCACACTTTGTCAAGCATATCTCTAACATAATAATGTTAATTTATATTAACATGGTAATATTTAACTAAAATTTATCACAACATTGGTTAATTATCATACTGATCAACGAATATACTCTAACGTAATAAAGTTTCCACATCAATAAAGCTAACATAGCGTAACATGAACTAAGAAAATAATGTACAAAGACAAACCTAACACAACTTACACACGAATAAACTGTTAACATTAACAAAGTTCCACACTTAACAACAGTAAAGTAACTAACATAGCATACAAAGACGTAACCTATTCACACTTTGTCAAGCATATCTCTAACATAACAATGTTAATTTATATTAACATGGTAATATTTAACAAAAATTTATCACAACATTGGTTAATTATCATACTGATCAACGAATATACTCTAACGTAATAAAGTTTCCACATCAATAAAGCTAGCATAGCGTAACATGAACTAAAAAAATAAGGTACAAAGACAAACCTAACACAACTTACACACGAATAAACTGTTAACATTAATAAAGTTCCACACTTAACACCAGTAAAGTAACTAACATTGCACGTACAAATCGTAACCTATTCTTACTTTTTCAAGCATATCTCTAACATATTAACGTTAATCTTACTGACACAGTAACATTTAGCAAAAATGTATCATAACCTTGTCCGATTATCATACGGATCAACGAATATACTGTAACGTAATAAAGTTTCCACATCAATAAAGCTAACATAGCGTAACATGAACTAAGAAAATAATGTACAACGACAAACCTAACACAACTTACACACGAATAAACTGTTAACATTAACAAAGTTCCACACTTAACACCAGTAAAGTAACTAACATTGCATGCAAAACGTAACCTATTCATACTTTTTCAAGCATATCTCTAACATATTAACGTTAATCTTACAAAGACAGTAACATTTAGCAAAAATGTATCAGACCCTTGAAAGAGCCCTTTAGACCAACGACTATATGCTAACGTAACAAAGTTTTTACATTATCATAGTAATATTTAAAAAAATTATCATAGCCTTACCTAAATATCATAATCCCCAGCAAATAGTTGCAAACATAACAAAGTTTTATCCAAACATAACATAAAAATAACAAAGTTTTATCCAAACATAACATAAAAATAAGTTCTTTGAATAAAATATCATAGTAAAGTGTAATAGTTTACCGAATTTAAAACAGTAAATCAGTAAATCAAACCACCCGTCCCCTCCCCGCCCCTCCCTACCCATCCCGTCCATGACCTTTTGATCTTTCGATCTAATGATTCAGGTCACATATCGAGTACCATTTCGGATAAACATAGTACAAAAATAAGTTCTTTATATACTAACCAACGAATATACGCTAACGTAACATTGTTTTCACATTAATAAAGCTAACATAGCATTACCAGAACTAAGAATATAATGCACAATGACAAAACCTAACACACCTTACGCACGAATAAACTACTAACATTAACAAAGTTCCATACTTACCAACACTAAAGTTCCTAGCAAAGCATACAAAACGTAATCTATTCACACTTTTTCAAGCATATCTCTAACTAGGGACCGACCGGGGCGGGAATTTTGCCGGGGCCGGGGCCGGGGTCGGGGCCGGGGCCGGGGCCGGGGCCCGGGTTAGCTAAAATTAGAAATGAAAGTCAAAAACACTGAAAGTCTTAAAACTTAGGATGAAAATTAAATATAATTTCAATTAATTAATAATTTTAATTATAAAAAAGGAATACATTTAATTAATTAAATTAAATAAATATTTTTGAAAGAAATTTTTAGAAAATAATTGATTTTCTAGAAGAATTAGTTGTATTAAATATATATATATATATATATATATATAAAATAATATATATATATATATATATATATATATATATATATATATATATATATATATATATATATATATATATATATATAAATATAAATATATATTTATATATATATATATATATATATATATATATATATATATATATATATATATATATATATATATATATATATAATATATATATTTAATAAAAATATAATATATATAATAAAATAAATATATAAAATATATATATAATAATATATATATAATAATAATAATATATATATATATATAATAATAACTAATATATATAACTATATCATATATATATAATGTAAATTTGCTTGAACGCAAGTAGTAATATACCCGACATTTATAATAAAAATAAGGCGTACATGACTGATCTTGCCCACTTCTATGGCTTGCCAAAGATTCACAAGCCTAATCACCCCTTACGCCCTATCATTTCCAATACTAATTGCACTACTTATAAACTTTCTTCTATGGCTTGCCAAAGATTCACAAGCCTAATCACCCTTTACGCCCTATCATTTCCAATACTAATTGCACTACTTATAAACTTTCTTCCTGGTTATCTTCTCAATTAAAACCATTAATCGGCAAAATTTCACCTTCCCATCTCATCAATACAGAAGATTTCATACAACGTATTCATACACTTAATCCTTCCACACACCAATTTCTTAGCTTTGACGTCACCTCCCTTTTCACTTCCGTACCTGTCCCATTTACTCTAAACTTACTAGAAAACTATATTCAAGAACATAACATCACTTTAAATTATCCTTTCTCCCTTCTTAAGCAACTTATTTCTCTCACACTTGATCACAGTTTCTTTACTTTTAACAATTCTTTTTACAAACAAACTTATGGCCTCTCAATGGGTTCTCCCTTATCTGCCACTTTAAGAAATATTTTTATGGAACTCTTTGAACACCACTACATTATTCATCACCCTTCTCTTTCTAATGCCACATGGCTTCGTTATGTGGACGACGTGTTCTGCGCACTTCCAAATGACATCAATATAAATTTCATTTTACAACATATCAATAACATTCATCCCTCTATCTCCTTCACACATGAATTACCTATTAACTCTTCTCTACCTTTTCTTGATACTTTAATTTCATGGAAAAACTCTCCACATCTATCCTTTTCTGTCTACAGAAAACCCACTTCTTCCTCCTCTTATATACATTGGTTTTCGACTCATACATATAACACAAAATTAGCTACACTAACTGCCCTCTATCTTAGAGCCCTTCGAGTTTGCTCTCCTCCTAATCTCTCAACAGAAACTCAATTTCTTTTTTCTACTTTCATCAAACTAAAATATCCTCCTTATGTCATTAATTCAGCATTTCGCAAAGCCAAACAAAAATTCTATAATAGTAACCCTCCCATTCCTCACACCACTTTTTCTTATCTTCCCATTCCTTATAAGTTAAATCATCAATTAAAAGAACATCTTCCCAAAAATATTCGCTTTATAAAAAGTAATACAATTCCCTTGAAAAAAGTTTTTAAACCCCCTAAAATTAATACTTATCAAACGCAATGCATTTATAAAATTCCCTGCTATGACTGTCCATCTGTTTACATCGGCGAGACTAATGATCTACCCAGACGAGTTAAACAACATAAACATGATCTTATCAAAGACTCTCCTAATTCAGCTTTAACAGTCCATCGAACTCTGCACGACCATAAAATCAATATAAATTCCGTTTCTCCATTGAAATACATCAATCAAGTTATGAAGAGGAAAATAATTGAATCGTCATATATATACAATACTGATAATTTTAATAAAATACCGGGCGAAGTGAGCCTTGACATTATTCAAAATTCTATACTCCTAAATTCAGGATGCCTTAAGGATGTGAAGAGGAGGGACGGCCAACTAAATTAAACAATATTTTTCATTTAACTTTTTTTATTTTTGTATATTCTTGTCATTCCATCGGACAGAGGCCTTTGATTGTCTTAGGCGAAAGCTAATGGTTACTTTGTTTTGTTTATATTTCATAATTTTATCTGTGATGTTTTATTAAAGTATTATTTTACGTGCCTAGGGTGACAATTATATATATATATATATATATATATATATATATATATATATATATATATATATATATATATATATATATATATATATATATATATATATATATATATATATATATATATATATATATATATATATATATATATATATATATTCAATTAAATAAATAATTTTGAAAAGAGATTTCGGAAAATGTTTGATTTTCTTGAAGATATTTACTTTAAATAAATAAATACATTAATATTTTAACAATTATATTTATTTCCTTTTCCGAATTTGTTTGATATATCAAATTTCGAATATTTTTATGTTAAAAACTCGGAAAAATTGTAATTTGGCCTCAATTTTAATTTGAAATCATAGTAAATACCAAAAAAAAATTTATTATATTTAGGTATGTTTATATATTTTGCATCAATTTATAACAAAGGAGTAATGGAATTAAAATATATTTTTTTATTTTGTTTGATTTAACCCTCTATTATTTAGTGTAAATTTACAGTTAACCCCGGTAGAAAACCCCGGTTTTTCCTGATATTTGGCCGGGGCCGGGGCTGGGGTTGGCCAGGGCCCCGGTCGGTCCCTATCTCTAACATATCATTGTTAATTTTACATTAACACTATTGATTTACGTCGCGTTTCGAGTATCATTTCGGATAAACATATACTAACCAGCGAATATAAGCTAACATCACAATGTTTTCACATTAATAAAGCTAACATAACATCATATGAACTAAGAAAATAATGTACAACGACAAACTTATTACAACTTACACACTAATAAACAGTCAACATTAACAAAGTTCCACACTTAACACCAGTAAAGTAACTAGCATTGCATACAAAACGTAACCTATTCATACTTTTTCCAAGCATATCTCTAACATATTAACGTTAATTTTACATTGACACAGTAATATTTAACAAAAATTTATCATAACCATGTCTAATTATCATACAAACCAACGAATAACTGTAAACATAACAAAGTTTTATCCAAACATAACATAAAAATAAGTTCTTTGAATAAAATATCATAGTAAATTGTAATAGTTTACTGATTTTAAAGCAGTAAATCAGTAAATCAAACCATCAACCCCTCCCACCAAGACCTTTTGGTCTATTGATCTATTGATTCATGTCATATTTCGAGTATCATTTCGACTAAACATAACACAAAAATAAGTTTTTTATATACTAACCATCGAATATATGCTAACGTAACAAAGTTTTTACATTAATGAAGCTAACATAACCTGAACTAAAAATATAATGTACAACGACAAACCTAACACACCATACGTACGAATAAACTACTAACATTAACAAACTTCCGCACTAAACAACAGTAAAGTACAACAGTAACAACAGTAAAATATTCAAGGGTAGTAATAGGGAAGATGATTTAGAAAATTATAGGAAAAATAGAAACGAACTTAACCAGTCAATAAGAAAGGCAAAGTGAGGGGCAGAAATTAATTTAGCAAGGAATAGTAATAAGAACCTGAAGAAGTTTTTTAGCTTTTATAAATTTAAAAGTAAGAATAGGACAATTGGTCCAATTAAAATTGATGAAAATTTAGTGAGTTCAGGTAAGGAGTTGGTCAACATTTTCAATGCTTATTTTGCTTCAGTGTTTACAGATGAAAGATTAGATAATAGTTTGGAGACTAATAGTTCTTGTATGCATGTAACAAATAGACTTACAAAATTTGAATTTGACGTAAAAGATATTAAACGTTTATTAGACCATATTGATCCAGGTAAAGCTGCAGGGCCTGATGGGATATATGGTAGAATTTTGAAAGAGGGTAGTATCAGCATTGCAAAGGCACTGTATTTGATTTTTAAGCGATCTATAACATTTGGTGAGGTACCAGATGACTGGAAAACAGCATATGTTGTGCCTATTTTATAAGAAAGGTAGTAAGGAAGATTTGGGAAATTATAGGCCAGTTAGCTTAACATCTCTGGTTGTAAAGGTTCTGGAAAAGTTACTGAAAGGTCATATAGAGAAATATTTAGAAGATAACAAGGTATTGTATGACTCCCAGCACGGTTTCAGAAAGGGTAGGTCATGTCAGACAAACCTTTTAGAATTTATGGAATACATTACTGACTGCATTGACCGAGGAGATCCAGTTGATATTATATATTTAGACTTTAGTAAAGCTTTTGATAAGGTTCCCCACATAAGGCTGATGAAGAAGTTATTGCAATGTGGTATAGGTGGAGTGGTACATGGTTGGATTAAAGTGGTTGCGAAATAGAAAACAGTGTGTACAACTAAATGGCAATAAATCATCATGGGAAATAGTGAAGAGTGGTGTCCCACAGGGTTCAGTGCTGGGGCCACTATTGTTCCTCATATATATAAATGATTTAGACCAGGGACTTAAATGCAAGGTTTCTAAGTTTGCAGATGATACTAAAGTGGCCACCTCAGTTAGGAATAGTGAAGGATGCATAAAGATTCAAAATGATCTTGATAAAACTTCTTGGGTGGGCAGATAAGTGGCAAATGAATTTTAATAGTAAAAAGTGTAAGGTTCTTCACCTAGGTTACTCAAATAAAAGTTTTAACTACGATATGAATGGGGATTGGCTTGAGTCTGTGGACCAAGAAAGAATTTAGGTGTGATTATAAGCAGTAATTTGAAAGTAGCTAATCAGTGTTTGGAAGCTAGGAATAAAGCTAATAAGATGCTGGGCATAATAAATCGCAATGTTGTTTACAAGAGCAAGGAAGTAATAAGTAAACTGTATAATAGCTATGTTAGGCCAGTAATAGAGTATTGTGCACAAGTTTGGGCCCCTTATTTAAAGAAAGACTTAGATATGCTAGAGAGAGTGCAACGTAGAGCAACAAGGATGATTTCTGGGTTTGAGGGTAAGAGCTATGAGGAGAGGCTGAAGGAGTTAGGAATGTTTTCTGTAGAAAGGCGATTTCTCAGAGGGGACATGATACAAGTCTACAAAATATTTACATCTATTGATAATACAGAGACCAATAAATTTTTCATAGTAGAGCATGGACAGGTGACCAGGGGGCATAATAAGAAAATTAAGAAGAAAGCATGCCATCTTGATATAAGAAAGCATGCATTCAGTAATAGGGTTGTTAAATTTTGGAATAGTCTGCCACAGGAGGTTGTTGAGTGTGACTCAATTGCAACATTTAAGAAAGGGTTAGATAGTTATATGGATGGGTTGGGTATCATATAATATATTTAGACAAAGCCAAATTGGCGGGTTTTTAGTTACAGTAGTTATTAATGTTAGACTCATGCGTGATCATAATAACTTAGTTATTAATGCATGTGGATGGTTTGGGTATCATATACATATCATTAGTTTTGACTAAGCCAAATTGGCTAAGCATGTGGATGGTTTGGGTATCATATATATATCATTAGTTTTGACTAAGCCAAATTGGTGGATTTGTAGTTACAGTAATTTGACAAGCCCTAGGGTGCTTTGTGGATTTGCATGAGCATGTTTGGTTAGTGGGTTGACTGGGACAGTCTCGACAGGCCCATGTGGCTTCTTACTGTCTCTATATTCTTAATGTCTTAAAGCCGCATGGTCCTTTTTAATAAAAATTAATAATTGAGAAGCCGCATTGGCCCCTCTAGAATGTCCCAGTCAACCAATATATTTTAAGTTTTTCTCTAGCATCGACTGATATTATGTTACGACGGCATAAAATAATTATTGGCATCTTCTCCTTTTGTGGAGTCGTTACCGGCATCACGCTGAGTAAAAGTCAGTTACCATTAATGTTTTATGGGGATTGCATGCTGAAGAACTTATATATATATATATATATATATTATATATATATATATATATATATATATATATATATATATATATATATATATATATATATATATATATATATATATATATATATATATACATTTTTTTTTTTTTTTTTTATATATATATATATATATATATCTATATTAGTATATATATATATATATATATATATATATATATATATATATATATATATATATATATATATATTTTATAGATAACATATATATATATATATATATATATATATATATATATATATATATATATATTGCATGCTTAAGAACTGATATATATATATATATATACCATTGTTTAACTACATTCTAGTGCAATGATATAATTGAAGGTGAGGTACCAAACTTAAATATCTTTTATAATTTTCAGAATATTAGTAATAATATAATAAACATTTGTAAAATTGCAAGTAGACAGTGTAAAACGTTGGCAGATTCATTTTGTTATGTGTGTGGATATTATGCTAGTTCTAAGCACATTTCCACCAAAATTGTGAAGGGAACCAAGTATTGGATAGCGTACAGGCTCTACTTTGGTATGCCTATTGGTGATTAAGATAAGCACTGGGCACCTCATTATATGTGGAAGTTGCAAAACAACCCTAGAAGGATGGCTAAGAGGAACAAGAAAAGCAATGCCTTTGGCTATTCCCAGAATATGGCGAGAGCCAACGAATCACTATGATGACTGCCACTTCTGCATGGTGAATATTACAAAATATGGAAAAGGTAAAGGAAGGCAATCTCTTCCATACCCAGATATTCCCTCATCCAGAACCCCAGTTCCTCATAATGAAAACTACCCTATACCTTCACCACACCTTCTGTAAGTAAAATTGTTTTATGACAAGTCCATGACATATAAAAGAAGAAACGTATGTTTCCTCAAATATACCTATGTAGAAGCTACTTTTATATATATATATATATATATATATATATATATATATATATATATATATATATATATATATATATATATATATATATATATATATATATATATATATATATATATATATATATATATATATATATATATATATATATATATAATAATAATATATATATATATATATATATATATATATATATACTATAACATCTCATTTTTTCTTTTCTAGAAGATGATGAGCTCATTGAAACATGCTTAAATATGCTTAAATCCTTGAAATTGAAGGAAAAGACGAGCATAATTGAAAATGATGCCTGGTGTGCATTCCGTAATGTGGTTCAGGGATTTTTAGGAAATTGTAAAGATCCAAATTACAAAACAGCTGATAAAAATGCTCATTGATTGTTATAAAAAATAGGGTGCGGTGCCGTATGTCATTAAAGGTGCGTTATTTACACTCGCATTTGGACTTTTTTCGAGAGAATTTAGGGGATGTAAGTGAAGAACATGGTGAAAGATTTCACCAGGATATTCAGACAATGGAAAGACGATACCAGGGACGTTGGGATAGTGCCATGATGGGTGATTATATGTGGGTTTTGATAAGAGAAGCCAAATCAATTCACACGAGAAACAAAGCACTTTTAAATGCAAAGTAAGCATGTTTTTGGCATATTAAAGCATTGACTTATATTTTGGGATATTAGTATGCATCTTATCAAGTAAAAAAGTCTTTTAAGTTACTGTTCGTAAATTTAAACCTTCAAATAAAAAATTGTAATAAGTACCTACAGTGTAAGCTCATTAACAAACCTTAAAAATTCCAAAACTTAAATATTGCAATAACTCTCAAAGTATCGATGATAGAAAAAAATGAAGGTCATTTCTGTGTTCAGCGTCAAAAAATATATAAGATTCAATAAAAAAATAAAAAGAAACATTTTTTGTGTTACATAGTGTTATTGAATCTGAAAGTTTCTCATAATTCTTCACCCAAAAAGTAAGTATCGGCCAAGTATCGGCCATATTAACCAATACCGATACTGATACCGATACCCCCAAAAAAGGCCGATACTGCCGATACCGATACCGATACTATCGGTACATCCCTAATATATATATACATATATATATATAAATATATATATATATATATATATATATATATATATATATATATA
>JABUQX010017173.1:2500-5000 GCA_015478945.1 Trachelipus rathkii | reverse complement strand
ATGAAAAAAATTATGAATAGGATTTTATATATATATATATATATATTAATATATATATATATATATATATATATATATATATATATATATATATATATATATATATATATATATATATATATATATATATATATATATATATATATATATATGACAGATTGATTGTGTAAGAATGAGCACAATCATGTTAAATCTGTGGAGATAAAGTTGATGAATAAGCTTTAATAATAATGTATAATAATTAATAATAATAATAATGTAATAATAATAATAATAATAATAATAATAATAATAATAATAATAATAATTTTTTAAAATGGTTGGAAATAACATCATAGTAGGTAGCACTTTAATATAGAAATAGAAAAAATATAATAATTCAAGATTTTATGAATGATGCAATATTATATTCGAAAACAAGTTGCAGAGTTTTGAATGTATATATATATATATATATATACCTATATATATATATATATATATATATATACATATATATATACATAACACATATATATATATATATATATATATATATATATATATATATATATATATATATATACTATATATATATATATATATATATATATATATATATATATCAAACAAAGAAGTATATCCTAAAGTTACTGAATAGGTTCTGGAGGAGTGGTAGAGTGCCGGAAGAGTGGGGGAGAGCAATAATCGTGCCAATATATAAGGGTAAAGGAGATTCTGGTAAATGTGAAAATTACAGGGGCATATCCCTGATAAACCACATAGTAAAGGTATATGAAAGAATGTTGGAGAGAAGACTGAGAGGGAAAGTAGAGGCAAAGTTAGGAGAGGAGCAGCACGGGTACAGGAAGAATAGGGGAACAACAGATCTGGTCTTTAGTTTAAGACAGATTGCAGAGAAGACATGGGAATTCAATGTTGGGGTGAGTGTGGCCTTCGTGGATTTGCAAAAGGCCTTTGATTCAGTGCCTAGAGATAGGTTGTGGAGATGTCTAGAAGAAGAATATGGAGTTACGGGGAGAATGCTCAATGCAATTAAGAGCTTGTACGAGGTGTGTAAGTGCAAGGTGAGGACTGGACATGAAAATGATAAGTGGTTTCAAGTGAGAACAGGGGTGAAGCAGGGGAGTGTGTTATCGCCCCTGTTGTTCATTGCATATTTAGATAAGGTTATAAATAATTTTAAAGCGGGATGGAATAAAGATGATGAATGGGGTATTTTGGCATACGCCGACGATATAGCTTTCTGGAGCGTGAAGGAGGAAGACATGGCAGAGGGACTGGAAAGGTGGAATATGTGTTTCGAAGAGGGAGGCCTGAAAATGAATAAGGAGAAGACGGTGTTTATAAGAATAAATAGAGAGAGATAGAGAAGGTTTAAATATCCAGATAGATGGCAGCAACATAAAAGAGGTAGAAAGTTTTAAGTATTTAGGAAGTGTGTTCGGAAATAGTGGAGGAGTAGGGGAGACATCGCCGAAAGGATAGGAAGATACGGAAGAAGCGTGAGCGTTTTCTATCCTTTGCTGAAGAATCAGAATGTGCCCCTGCAGGTGAAAAAAATCATTTTTGAGAGTGTTTTGACTCCCATATTGATGTATGGTGCGGAGAGTTGGACGACCAACGTATCCACAAGAAGCAGAATACAAGCAGCGGAGATGAGGCCTTTGAGGGTAATGCTGGGAAAGACCAGAAGAGGTAGAGTGAGAAATGAACATATACGAGAGAGAGCAGGGGTATGTGAGATGAGAAATAAGATAGAAAAGGCACAACTGAGGTGGCTGGGACATCTAGAGAGGATGGGGGAGGAGAGAGTGGCGAAAAGGTCTTGGGAGTGGAGGCCCGGAGGCAGGAGACCGAGGGGGAGGCCGAGAAGAAGGTGGAGAGATGAAGTAGAAGAGGTACTGGAGAGGCATAACTTCCCGAACATCATGGAATTGAGAAGAGGTGGAGACTTCGAAGATAGAGACGGATGGAGGATGAGACTACACACACTGACAGGCAGATAAATGCCTTCCTGGGAGTTGAAGTTATTATTATTATTATATTATATTATTATATACAAAGGTGGGTATTAACGCGTTAAAGCGTTAATCCTTTAATTAACTCGTTAATTTTTTCGTTAACTTTTAACGCTTTCGTTAATTTCGAAAATAAGTAACGGACTATTAACGAGTTACATTTATGAATTAACGTTAACGAGTTAAAATTTTACCCTACATCCGTTAACCGTTACCTTAATTTACGAGTTTATAAAATATGGCAAGAAGGTTGCTGGTGCAATTAAATCGTTCGTTGATGAATGTAAAGGGACTAAGTCTTGAGTGCGCTAGGGTCTTACATGAGGGTATGTTGTTACCTGTGTTATTGTATAGTAGCAAGACTATGGTCTGGAATAAGAAGTATAGATCTAAAGTTCAATGTGTTCAGATGGACAATCTTAGGGGCATGCTAGGTGTGAGAAGAATTGATAAAATGAGGAATGAACATATTAGAGAGT
>JABUQX010017172.1:22500-25831 GCA_015478945.1 Trachelipus rathkii | reverse complement strand
ATACATATGCTGTATTCTCATTTGCTTATTGGTTCGCTGAAAAAAAATAAAAGATAGTGACTGTTGCCCGTTCAATGAGGTCATTAACTTCTTCCGTTTGTTACTTGAACTTGATTCTTTTATGATTAGTAAAATATTTAATTTCTTTTTTTAAAGAAAAAAATGTAATCACTTTCTACTGTCCAACCATATTTTGAAAGTATTTTAATTTTTTAATTACTTGGAAAGCGAGGTGATAAACAGATAAGATTTACAACAAAGCGGAAATCCTTATCACAAAAGTCTTAAATGATCTTAAAGTTTTCCAGATGAAATCAAACTTCGGAAAAAGTAAATAAAACCTGTAAATTAATAAATCATGGAAATAAGAAAAATTTAAAGAAAAAAAAATATTCATTATAGAGAAGGAAGTCAGCAAAAAAGAGGACATTAAGATTGATTTTAAAAAATGCGAACAAGCAATAAAAATAATTCCTTTGCACTCTCGGGAAGACATCAAGCTAAAATTCCTCTCTCTTACTCATTTACCAGATGAAAATGGAAACAAATTCGAAAAATATAGCAGTGAAAAAAAGAAGAGCAATTGCAATTTGAAATATACAGTTTAAGCTTATTTATTCTCTGGACAATCTGTAGCATTTTCTATTTCCTAAAGATCTGTATTAATAAAAAAAATTGGCAAGTAATTTGAAAAATATTTATAACCATAAAAAATCCTTGAAAGTTATATTCAAAAATAATGTATCACATAAATTAGTTTTCAAAAAAAAACTAACTAAAAATAAACGCAATTATTTGAAAAATTTAATAAGCAAAAATTTGAATGAAAAGAAACACAATTAACAATAAAAATGTAAAGAGATGATAGCCAATGTCACTAAGGATCAAGGAAATATTAAGGCAATCACTTCAAAAATAATATTAAAAGAAATAGATTAAAACACAATTCAAAAACAACCCACATTTAAAATTATTCAACAATGCAATTCCGGTTAATTTACCATTTATTGCTCTCCAGACTTTAATTTTAGTTTTTTTTAAACCTAAAACGTTACTATTTCTAGAATATTCGGCTTAAGGCAATTTTGGAAGAGTAATTTTAAGAACATTTTGGCTAAATTTCTTTCGCAAAGAGTTTCAACGTCATGAAAACGACATTTTGTCAAAGTTAAGAAAGACTTTGATAGGTTTATGAGACCCTTGAAAACATTTCTTCTTCCTTCTCTCTTCTTCTTCTTCTTCTTCTCTTTTCTTCTTCTTCTTGCTTTTTCTTCTGCTTTCTTCTTTCTTTATTTCTTTTCTTCTTTTATTCTTTTTCTTTTCTTCTTCTTCTTCTTTCTTTCTTCTTCTTCTTCCTTCTTCTTTCTTCTTCTTCTTCTATCATTCTCTTGCTTCTTCTTCTTCTTCTTCTTCTTCTTCTTCTTCTTCTTCTTCTTCTTCTTCTTCTTCTTCTTCTTCTTCTTCTTCTTCTTCTTCTTCTTCTTCTTCTTTCTTCTGCTTCTTCTTCTTTCTTGCTTCTTCTTCTTCTTCTTTCTTCTTCTTCTTCTTCTTCTCTTCTCTTCTTCTTCTTCTTCTTCTTTTCTTTCTTCTTCTTTTTCCTTTTCTTTCTTTCTCTTCTTTCTTCCTTCTTCTTTCTTCTTTTTCATTTCTTCTTCTTCTTTCTTCCTTCTTTCTTCTTCTTTCTTCTTTCTTCTTTCTTTCTTCTTCTTCTTCTCTCTTCTTCTTGCATCTTAAACACAGTCTATACTCATTTTCTCTTTTAGTATTTATTTTCTTATTGTAATGCTTTGAAGATGTCAATTTCAGTTAGACCATTAATTATTCATTATATTTCAAAAATAATAATATACTACTACTATATATATATATAATATATATATAATAATATATATTATATTAATTATATATATATATATATATAATATATTATATATATATATATAGATATTATATATATATATATTATATAATATATATATATATATATATATTATATATATATATATAAGGGAGGTGCGTAGAAGGGACAAGAGTTGAGAAATTAGAAAATTAAGACTATACGATAGAATACGAAAGTATATTAGAAAAAAAATATGAGTTAATAAAAGAAAAAGAGATAATGGGAGTACAGGAAGAACGAAATCATTTTAGGAAAACAATAGAGTTGATTTGAAAGCAAATTTGCAACGTAAAATAGATTGGTAGAAAAAGTAAAAGAAAAGGTTGTGCATGGTAGAGTGAAGTATTGGAGACTATTATTAAAAGGAAAAAAGGTTTTTTTTAAGACATTTGACTTCATGTAGCCAGAAAACATGGGAAGAATACAAGAGGATGTGATATAAAGTTAAAGGAAAGTCAAAGACACAGAGGAGAAGATGAAAGGTGAAGTGAAAAGATAGTTGAAAACTATCGAGAAAGAAGTAAATCATTTTGGAAGGAGATAAGAAAAGGTTCGAAATATGAGAAAAGATGTTATCGTTAATAGTATAAAGATTCTGAATGTGAATGTGGTTCGGGATGATATGGAAGTTGAAGAAAGATGGAATGAACATTTCAAGTAATTTCTTAATGATGCGATGGTAAATCAAGATGAGGAAAGATGACAAAAGTTAGAGTAGTAGAGAATATTAGGAATGAAAAGAATGAAATTGTAAATGCTTTGAGAAAATTATTATTATTATTACTATTATTATTATTATATTATTATTATTATATTATTAATATTTTATTATTATTATTATTATTATTATTCATTTATTATTATATATATATTATTATGAGTTTATCATTAATTATTAAATAATTATTATTATTATTATTATTATTATTATTATTATTATTATTATTATTATTATTATTATTATTATTATTATTATTATTATTATTATTATTATTTATTATTATATTATTATTTATTATTCTATATAACTATTATTATCTATTATTGATACTTATTATTATTATTTATGTAATTATTATGTATTATTATTATTATTATTATTAATTATTATTATATATTATTATTATTATTATTATTATTATTATTATTATTATTATTATTATTATTATTACTATATTATCATTATGATTATTATTATTATTATTATATTATATTATTATTCTATATTATTATTATTATATTATTAATTATTATTTATTATTATTATATTTATTATTATTATTATTATTATTATTATTAATTATTATGTAGTAGTAGTAGTAGTAGTAGTAGTAGTAGTAGTATTTTAATGTATAATTTTGTTGCTTTTTCAAGCCTCCTGATAGTATTTCTTTTCTACTGCAGTAATTTTCTTTAATATTATCCCAGAAT
>JABUQX010017172.1:0-12500 GCA_015478945.1 Trachelipus rathkii | reverse complement strand
TATATATATATAGTATACTTATATATATATATATACTAATTATATATAAGATATTTATATATATATATATATATATACTATATATATATATATTATAATATTACGTCGTTGATATATATATATACCGATATATATATATAGTAGTAGTAGTATTATATATATATATATATATATATTCATTATATATATATTATACATCTATTATATAATATATTTATATATATACTATATATATATATATATATACTAATTAATATATATATATATATATATATATATATATATTATATAAATGTTATATATATATATATATATATCATATGTATATATATATAATATATATAGTAGTATAGCTATATGATATATATAGCATTATAATAGTCACTATATATATTATATATGAAGTGGCAGGGGCTGGAGATTTATATTCGTTTATCTTCCACTTGGCACAAGTTGCTAGTGAAGCTCTTTCGTATTCCTCCACTGCACAGTATTGATGGTGTTCTTTTGATAGCCCACCTCCATGATTAGACTCGTTTATACGCTGAGGTACCCGGGTATACACCTTTCTCCGTTGAAACCACCTTCGTCACCAAGTAAAAGAGGCAATATGAAACGCTTTGATTGGTACTTCAAGGCTAATTAATTAATCGTCAAGCAAGTGTTTTGAACCCTTTTTAAAACTTATTTCTATTGGTTAGGAATAAAACTCAGTTTTGGTCCTAATAGTTTTTATTAAAATAATCTGTTCAGTCATAAGAAAACAGTTCGCTGACCTTATAGTTAAGCGTAATAATCAATTTATAATTTTTAGTAGAAATTTTTTACACCTAAATCTCTTGTGCACCTACAACTAAATTCTCACTCAAAATATTAATTTTTATTTAAAACACTCGCCCAAAGCAGATGAACCGAGTTAATGCATTTTATAACCTAGGCCTTTGACTTAAAGGTAAATACAATAATTTTTATAAAATATTATATAAAATGATGTAAAAGCATATTTTACAATATTAATTTCATAGTTTATTAACATATTGCATATAAAATACCTTAAATATAAGATATAATAAATGGACTTTTTATTGTAAAATTAATCGGCAAAAAAGTGTACCTCCTACAACACTGTTTTCTATGAAGAGCTTTCTCTAAATGCAAAGGTTTCCTTACTTATTTTGTAAGCATATCTAAAACTACAATAAACAGTACAATACTAATAACTTTTGTACAAAAAAAGACATTGTATCATGACAAATATTTTATAACTAAATATTGTAAATAAATGTTATATTGACATCAATTATCAGTACAAATTTAATTTTTAAGGCATAGGAAATGTGTTTTCAGTCTCAAAAACACGAACTTGAGTCCTTAAACGCCCTTGAGAAAACCATTTTCTTGTACTTTTTTCTTTTTTTTCTTTTTTTCTAGCTAATTCTATTTAGAAATATATATATATATATATATATATATATATATATGATACTATATATATATTATATATGTATATATATATATTTTTATATATAATTCTATTATATATATATATTATATATATATATATATATATATATATATATATATATATATATATATATATATATATATATATATATATATACTATATATATATATATATATATATATATTATACTTACTAGTATATATATATATTTAATATTATATATATATATTATATATATATATACTAGTATATATAATATATATATAGTATATATATATATATATTATTATATATATATATATAATATATATATTTGTAGATATGTGAATAAATACTCATACATATAAGAGAACAATATATATATATAGTATAATATATATAATATATATATATATATTATATATAGTATATACAGTATATTTACATATATATATATATATAATATATTAGTAATATACAATATATATATATATATATATATTATATATATTATTATATATATATAATAAATTTATATTTATTATAGTATATATTATATTATATGTATTATATATATAATTATATCATATAACTATATATATATATATTATGTTATATATATTATATTTATATAATATGACTTACATTTAATATATACCTATAATTAGATATACATATTATATATCATATATATATAATATATTACTATCTAATATATATAATATTAATATATATATTATAGTATATTATATATATATATATATAATATATATACTATCATATATATAATTCTATATATTATTATACTATATATATATTATCAGTAAGCTAGAGCGGATAGGGTATATATATATAATAGTATATATATATATATATATATATATATATATATATATTTATATTATACTATAACATATATACTATACTATATATGATATATATAGTATATATATATAACTACCTGCTATATATATATATGTATATATAATTTATGATATATATTAGTAATATACTATAATATAGCTAATTATATCATTGATAACATATATACTTATTATATAAAATACTAAAAAATATAAATAACAAAATAATATATTAATATATATTAGTATAAATATATATTAATTATATATATATTATATATACTAGAGTATATAATATAATATAATATACTACTATATATATATATATATATATAAAAAGAACAAGAGAGAAAAGGACAGAAAAAACATTATAAATAAAGGAAAAGTATTAAAACTAAAAAAACAATTTACGGATATATTTTCCTCTTGTTATTTTGGTTACTATAAAACTTTTATTTTATTTGACTAAAAATGACGTCAAAGAATCGTTGAAGCATTTAAAAAGTGAGCAATTTCGAATTTCATTTTGGTAACACTGTCTTCTAAGACTGTGAAAGATTGGCTTGCAATTGAAAAAATTCATTCTGACCAAATCAGGTAAACCAAGTTGAAAAACTCTTTGTAAGATTAATGAAACCCCTTGAAAACATTTTTTGCTTTTCATTACTTTCGATATATGTGATTTTATAGCTTCCTTATCTTCTTCCTTACTCCTTTGCATTACTTCTTCCTTAAGTAGGTCTAAGCATGTCTTCATCTGCTTCTATATTATTTTCATATATAATGATCTATTAATTAAATGTACGAGTTGTTGAGTTAAAGAAATTTGATATTCTTTTTTACTTTGAAGAAGAAGAAGAAAGAAGAAGAAGAAGGAAAGAAAAGAAGAAAGAGAGAAGAAGAAGTAAGAAGAAGAAGAAAAGAAGGAAGAATGAAGAGAGAAGGAGAGAAGAAGAGAAGACAGAAGAAGGAAGAACAGTAAGAAGAAGAAGGAAGAAGAAGAACGAGAAGAAGAAGAGATGAAGAAAGAAGAAGAAGAAGAAAGAAGGAAGAAGAAGAAGAAGAGAAAGAAGATGAAGGAGAAACAAGAAAAAGATAAGAAGAAGAAGAGGAAACACCAACAACAACCAACAACAACAAACAACAACAACAAACAACAACAACAACAACGAACAACAACAGACAACAACTTAAAAAGCAACAACAACAACTAATAACAATAACACTGTTTAATTATTATTATTTATATTATTATTTGATTATTTTATTGTATATATTATTATTGTTATGTTTATTATATATTATATTATTTATTATTATTATTATTATTTATTATTATTTTATATTTATTATTCATTACATGGCATTATCTATTATCTACCATGGAAGTCTAAAGAAAAGGTTTTTTTGCCTCGTTATGACATTTAAGTATAATCCTAATCGAATATTTAAATAATAATAATAATAATGAATATAATATGAATAATAATATAATAATTAATATTAATAATAATAATGAATGATCAATAATAATAATAATAATAATATAATAATAATAATAATAATAATATAATGAGATAATAATAATGAAATAATGATATAATAATGAATAATAAATAATAATGAATAATAATAATAATTTAATAATATTAATATAATAATAATAATAAAATGAAAATTACAAAATATATTAATGTCTATCAGCGTTCGAAGAAACTTTGGACAGCCTCAGGGGTTGAGAATTATAACAAAACAATGTGAGTTGGTTAATTAACATTAAAAAATATTTTTAAAGGTGGAAACGTTATTTCATGTTGATTATTATTTCGTGGTTTATTGCGATATTTTATACAAATATTTGTGCTGTAGACTCTGATTTTAAATATTTATATTTGGGGTATTTTATTTTTTCTATAGCTAATGGACATTAACCTAATCCATTTAATTCATCATCCACATCCAGATTTATAGCGTTTTCTGATAATCGGTTTTTGAACTTATCGCAAAACATACAGGTAAATAAATTGATTTTGCTTTTAAACAAATATTTCTTCTAATTTTATTTAACTGTCAACATTCAATTTTGTAGCATGAATTTACGAGGTTAATTTAGGGTCTCATTTATTTTTTTCGTAATTTAATTTTTTTGTCTTTCAGTATAATACTTGTTTCAAATTATGGGACTTTTTCTCTTTATGGCATTAGTTCTTTGATTATCGTCGAGTTGTATGCTCGTGTTATATTTTAATAGTATATCTATATTTAAGTCTTTCAACTCAGTATCAATGGTGAGAGCCTTTGATTGAACCGTTAACAAACAAACCGAGGTTTATTAAATTTTTACATAGCTCGTTCAGTATATCACAATATCTCGGATGTCAACTCTCATATAAAGGTTGCTCAAATGTAAGTGAGAATTGTGAGCATCATTTTTCTCTAGGAACGAGCACTATTTGAGCGTAGAGATTTAGGGTTCTGCCAATTCATGCTCATTCTATTTGTGGCCGGATCGCAGCGAGCGAAACCATGTTTCATCAGCGGCCACAATTTTTGAAGGGAATTATTCTCGGTTTGATTGTTAACGAAACTGATAACACAGGCAGGCATCCATTTGCCGAATAATCTGTTCTTCATGGGATACTTGGGAACCCATTTTGAGCAAATTTTGATATACAGTATTTAAATCATTGATGGATAATGGTGTTAACAGCTTCAATACTTCTCGGACACTGTTCTCGCAATCTCGCCGCTGCTGATTCGGCAATTCTACCTCCCAAGGTGTTCAACGGCAGCGTTCGAATACATGTTGCTGCCAAATGTCCTTGATCAAGTCTTCATCATATTAGTCGTGCCCACGCGTCCTTAAAGAAATTCACTACGCCATTTGAGCTTAACACCGTAACTGACACTCATTTTCATTGATATTATTTATACGACGATAAATTTCTCCTCCATTAACAGCTTCCGACTTTAAAACTGAATCACTAATCACTGGGCCTATTTGGACGAATATCATTTCATGACCGTATGAAATATATTTGCTTCAGCGAGTGCGTAGAGCGCACCAATACTCTTTGATTACAGTAGTTTGCTACCCAACGTAAAACACAATCTATCTTTCTTCAACAACGACGCTAGGACAAGAGTCTCACTTTCAGTTTGGCTAACCTGTAGAAATATTTAAGCAAAGACTGCTTTCTTGCAAAAATATATACAGATATGTGAGCAAAACTGAAGCATTTTTATTGGTTAAATTGTTGAAGAAGATATAGACCTAGGAACCCCTCTTTTCATTCATCAATTATTTTGATTAATTATTATGATTAATTTTGATTAATTCTTCACAACGCTGAACCCTACTTGTAAATATAAGTATATTTATATATATATATATATTATATTATATATAGTCGATACTATATTATTATATATATATAATATAAATATTATATATGTATTATATATATATTATATATATATATATATATATATATATTTATTATATTTATTTAGTTTTTTTATTTATTGTATTATTATATATATATATATATATATATAATATATGTGGGATTTATATGATTATTATATAGATTGAAGTATATTATGATATATATATATATATATATATATATATTATAATATATATATTAATTAATAATATTATAGAGTTATATAACTATATATATATCTAGTATATACGTAATATATATATAATGTATATAGTATATATATATATATATATATATATATGTTGTTTAAGTTTGATATACTACGTATATACTATATATATATTTATATAATAATATTATATACAATAATATATATATATATATATTTATAATATATATACATGTTATACATATAAGTGAGTATAGTATGAGAGTAGTGTGTTATTATATCATCTAAATACATATAAAATATAGATATATTATTATACGTATATTATATTATGAAATATATATATATTATAATATATATATCTATATAATGTAATATATATATATATATATAGTATATATTTATGTGGTATATAATCTATATAAGAATATATACATGTGTGATGGTATTTATTGTCGTCGGTACTATCATATAGATAATATATATAATATATATTATATATATATATATATATATATATATATTATATGTATATATATATATTATATATATATATATATATATATATATATATATATATATTGCACACGAAGCCACCACTCATTTTTAAAAGGAGGGGGCAAAAAAAAAATAAATAAATAAATAAATAAAAAGAAAAAAAAAGCAAGACAAAAAATATAATGGAAAAGTGAAATCACTCCGCGAGTCCGTTTGCCTAACGGCTCAATTCCCTCGAGGTGAGCGGGCATACGTGGGATTTAAAGAGGGAAGGTTGGATACTGTTGGGATTAGAATAGGATGAGTGAGAGTGGTAAGGAGTTCCACAAAACAGATGTGGTTGAAAGAAAGAGGCACCACAACGAGTGATCCTCGAGTCTTCAGTATTCACACAATATTCATGTGCAGCAGTAAAACACTCTTGTGTTAAGATGGGACGACGCCAGTGGTGAGGAATGTGAGAGGTCAGATTCTCTCGAGAATCCTCCCATTGTAATAACCTATTGGGAAAAGAGATAGAGCGCCAACGTCACTTCACAAAAAAAGAGGGTCAAGGGGAGTCAGAAAGTATAGAACAGTTTATAAGCCTCTTAGTCTGTCTTTAATCCTATCCGAAAAAGGAGGGGTGGAAAGCGGAATTCCACCTCGTCCAAATGTGAGAAAACAGTATTCCACGTAAGTCGGCAATTGACGCTTCAACATAAACTGGTAGTACATGAGCAGAAGAAAGAATATCACACAAGTCTGAACAGAATTTTCCAGCTTTTTAGAGGCCATTTTAGCATCAATGTGATATGAGTCTCAAGACACATTCACTATTTAATTTTAGTTCAAAAATGGTTTTATGTTGTTTAGCAGTAAGTGAGACATTAGAGCAGTCAAAGGGGATAGGAAAGTTGGGAGATGTTTAGAGAGGGAGATATAAGAAGTTAGTTTTAAAAGAGTTAGAAGTTTATATTTATATTTATCTATATTTATATTTACATTATATCATATATATATATGAAATATATGATATTATACTATAATACTATATAATTATATAATAATATAATATATTATATGTATACGTATATAATATATATATATATTATTGATAATAATATATCATATATATATATATATATATATATAATATATATATATAGTATATAATGCTAGAAAGAAAAAAATTTAATTTAAAAAGTTAAAAATAACGATCAAAAATTGCAGAGTTAATTATAATAGCGTTTTAATAAAAACAAATTTTCTATTCTAAAAGAAAAATCGTGAAAACGGTATGATAACATTGTTAAGACTTATTATATATTTTTATGTTTTAAAAATTAAAAATATCGTTTTCAACCAATATATATTTATAAATGTATATATATATATATATATATATATATATATATATTATAGTCATAATAATAGATATATATATATATAATATATATATATATATATATACTATATATATATGGTTATTTAATACTATATATATATATAATTATATATATATTATATATAATTATAATATATTATATATATATATATAATATATATTAATTATATATATATTATCTATATTTTATATATAGTAATATATATATATATATATAGATAGGTATATATATAATATATATATAGTCACAATCCCATATATATATATAACATATATATATATATATATTATATTATATATGTATATACTATAATTATATATATTATATATAATACTATATATATAATATCTATATATGTACTATATATATATATTATATAGCTATATATATATGTATTTATATTATATATAGTATATATATGATATATATATATATATTATATATATATATATATATATTATATATTATATGTACTATATATATATAATATTAGTTAATACTATATATATATATATACTATATATATATAGTATATATACTAATATAATATATATATATCTTATATATTATATAGTATATATAGTATATATTAAATATAATATATATATATATATATATATGATATTATATGAATATATATATATATATAAATATATATATATTATGTATATTACTCATATATATATATTATAAAATATCTTAAATCATTATGTATATACAGTATATATATATATATATATATAGTATAATAGTATATTAATATATAATATATATATATATATATAGTATATATATATATATATAATATATATATATATACTTATAACATATATATATATATAGTATATATATATATATATAGTACTATAAAATATAATATTATTATATATAATATATATATATATATATATATGATTATATATATATATATATATATTTCTATATTTCTATATTATAACTAGATAATGTCTTTGATTATAATATAATGTTTTTTTTATATATATAAAATTAGGTGTCAAATTATGTGAATACTTTTTTTTCCCTATTATGTTTCTGGGATAATGATTTTCACATATTTGGTCATATCCTATCCATTTTATGTAATTACGCTAGGAACATCCAGTTTAGGCTGGGACTCTTACCACAGATCTCGATGACCACCAGGCGACTCTTTATACTATAAAGTATTTATTGTAACCTCTCCCTCTCTCCTCGCATTGGCTTCAAGAATTGAAAAATATATATTAACATGAAAGTGTTATTAAAATAACCAATAATAAACACTGCTTTAACACCTTCTTCATAGAGAATAAGGTTAAAAGAAAGGTCCTATCGGATTTCTTATTATTCAGTTCATTCAGTCTTGAGTAGTTAGCGTAACACACAGCTTCCTTGGTGTGAAAGAGGCGACTCCAGCAGCGAAAGGAAAATTACAAGTAGATGTCTATTCTAGGTCTTCACGTAAAATGAGAGGCATTACGAACAGGACTATTTGACAATACTCAACACTAACTACGAAAGTACGTTTGAAAAGATTATATAAATTGATTTCACATTCTATATTAGTATATATATACTATATACTATACTATATCATATATATATCTATATATATATATTATATATATATATATATATATAATATATATATATAATAATATATATATATATATACTTCATACTATATATATATATATAATCATTAAGAAATAAAAAAGAACGAACAGAAGCCTTCGTATTTCATATCATTTAATTAGGACGTTTCGGGTTTATCCAAACCAATCATCAGCTAAAAATAAATTAAATTAACAACTAATATTTATAAAAAAGTTTAAAATTAAAAATAATAATAATATAAATAATCAAATAATAAATTAAACTAATAATACACTAATAATAATAAATATTTATATCACAATAACAATAAATTAACTAAATAATAATACTAATTATTAAATAATAATAACTAATATAATAATATAATAATAATATATAAATAATAATAATAATTAAATATAATAATAATAATAATAATAAATACTAAAAATATTAATAAATAATTAATAATAAATAATAATAATATCAACCAGTAATAAGAACAAAATAGTAAAACAGCAATAATAACAACAATAATAAAACAATAAAATTATATTAAAACTAACTTAACATATATCTATGATTACTGGTTCTAGATTGACAGTCTTGGGGAGGAAGAATTGCTACAAAAACTACAAAAACATGCTTAAATATATAGACAAATTGACGACTAGGTGCGTACATTTTAAAAAATAAATATAAATATACATTTGGCACAATGGAGTTAATAAAATAATTACACAGTGATTAAAACAGGTTTTATTAAAGTAAAATTAAATAAATATATTAAGACCCAATTAACAACAAAACATAATTTAATTTGAGGCGGGGGAGGAGCGGGGGGGAGGAGCCATCTGAGTTAAAGTTGGCGCTTGTGTAATATGTATAAACAGCGCTCTCGAGAATCCGTCGTTCAAGTAAACCTGACGCCGAAGACAAACACCCCTGGCAAAGCTATCCTTCTGGATGTCATGTATGGCTCTCTGAAAGGTGCAGCTCACATGATGACAGAGTTTTTCGCGTGCATTTAATGGTCTATTATGTTCTTAAAGAAAAGACCCAGATGTTTTGAAGTCTCAGCTGCAAGCTTGTAACGCACAGATACTGGCCTAACATAACGTGGGCTTAGGCAGTCCGCACAAGAATAGCGAATAATAAACTGAGGACCTCAAATGAGCCGCGGTAAAATATCTTTCATTCTGAAAAAACTATTCAATTTTAAACCATTGACAAGTACTAAAAAAATATTATTATAAGATGAGAAAACTTATAGAAACTCTGAATATCTTGAAATGTTTTTAACGGAGACTTCGGGTGTTGGAACCGACAGTAAGAACTTTTAGATAAACTACTTGCAATTATGAATCCACATCTGGTTGTTTAGGGCGAAAAAGAGATTTCCAAGAATTTGTTAAAAGTCTATTCTAAAATAGTATGCTCTGGAAATAAATTGATATTAGCAAACTGACGTTAAAAATTGAACTCTTTATGAAAATTTACCCAAAATGTATGAAGTTTTGTAACTCTAAAAATTCGCCAATGAACATCCAGAACAACTTGGTCACTCAGAGGAGGAAAGCTGACAAAATTCGGTACCAAGCATTGTCTGTGGTAGGATTATCTACTAGATGGAAGTAGAAAAAGCCACCCACTGTACGGTTGCACTCTGACACTAAAAAAGGCAAACATGGTTCCTCAGTTTTCATTCTCCTCCTCCATACTAAACCTAATATTTTGATGTTGAATGTTAAGGTAGCTCTAAAAATTGTAAGGCATGACTTTGTTCTCTAAAATCAAAAAACAATCATCAACATACCTTCTATAGAGTAATGGTTTAAAATCTGAGGGGCAGTTTTCCAACCAAGATCTCTCATGGTAGCACAAAAATGCATTGGCAAAAGTAGGACACAATTTCTAAAGTTTTCATCTAATTACTAAAATTTATTTTATTATTTGTCAATGATTTTAAATGAATAGCTTTTTTCAGAATGAAAGAGATATTTTACCGGCTCATTTGAGGTCCTCAGTTATTTATTCCTATTCTGTGTGCGGACATGCCAAGCCCGTCTATGTAGCCAGACTGCTTACAGCTGCCAGCTATTTAGATTTCAACATCTGAGGGTTCTTTCACTATAGAACAATAGACACATTACACTTCACCCGAAACTCTAGCCATCAGGCACCCACTCTTCAGAGAAGCCATACATGACATCTCAAAGGATAGCTTCAGGGTGTTGTCTCGGCGTCCAGGTTACTTGAACGGACGGATCCTCGAGAGCTGGTTAGCCCATTGCCATACCATCTATCTGCTTGTAAATGGCTCCTCAATTAAATTATTTTTTGCTTTTAATTTTGTTTAATTTATTTTACTTATTTTACTTTAATAATCCTGTTTTAATCATGATTATTATTTTTATTAATCTATTATGTGCACCAAATGTAGTATTTATATTTATTTTAAAATGTACCAACCAACCAATTTTCTAGTATAAAAGCAGTTGTTTTTGCTATTTTGTACATTCTTCCCAAGACTGTCAACTAAACAGGAAATATAATATAGGTCTAATAGTTTTAATAAATTATTTTTAAATTGTTCTATATTTTTTTCTATTTTTTGTTCTTTTTTTTACTGTCGGATATTATTATTAATTATTATTATTATTATTACTATTATTATTATTATTATTATTATTAATTATTTAATTAATTATTATTATTATTATTATTATTTATTATTACTTTATTCATATTATTATTATTAGTATAATTATTAATATTATTATTAATTATAAAAGTATTAATTATTAATTAATTATTGATTATTTTTTTATATAATATTATATTTTATATTATTATTATTATTATATTATTATTATTATTATCTATTATTTTTAATTTTAAATTCTTTAATACATTATTTGTAATTTTAATTTATGTTTTAGCTGATGATGGTTTGCGACTTTAAACTCGAAACGTACCATAATTAAATGAATTCCAAAGCTTCTGTCGTCTTTTTTTTCGGATAAAGTTGAGGTTCCCTAAGAACAAGTCTATTGGATCTTATATCTCTCTGGGTGTGGGGTGGGTGTGTGT
>JABUQX010017171.1:80000-93923 GCA_015478945.1 Trachelipus rathkii | reverse complement strand
AGGGTATGTCATAATGCGTACAAGTTAGGAACGATATATGTGACGGGTGGGCCACGGTGGGCAAAAATTGGCGTGGCAAAAAATGACCATGGGATATCTGGCAAGGTCAGGCCGAAATAATATGGTCAACACAACGTTAGAATCAAAAACGGGCTAAGCGCCCTAGAATGAGATCACTCACTCAAAGTCGCGGCCTAAAATTGACCAGGCTTCGAAAAATTAGCGGCGTACAATAGGGGGCAAATACGTAACGGTTGCTGACGCCACGTTTGGCGACTTCTTTCACGGGTTGGCTAAACATCAGGGTCCTCGAACGAAAAAATCCTGGGGTTGCTCAAAATTAGGGTGCGCAGAAAATTGGGGGTGCCCAAATTCTGGCAAAAATTGACGCATGGTCGAAAAATTATGGGGGCGTAAAATAGGGGGGGTAAGTACAACGGTTGCTTACGCACCCGTTTGGCGCAACCCTTCTTCGAGGGTTGGCAAAAAATACAGGGTTGCCGAAAAATTGGGGTTGCCGAAAAAATTGGGTTTGCAAAAATACCGTGGAGATCCAGAAAGCTGACCAGAAGATCTTATAAAGAGGTCTAGGTCGAAAAAAAAAGGTCAAGGCCAAAAGGTAAAGGCTCCAAAAAGGTCAAGGTCAGGTAAAAATTCAAGCTCGAAAAAAAGGTCGCGGTCAGAAAAGGTCAAAAAAGGTCGCGGTCAAATGCGTCCAAAATGGCCCTGTTACTACTGCTGACGCATTGCGTGGCTTTTTTTAGTCTACAAAATGGAGCATTAATAATAATAATAATAATAATAATAATAATAATAATAATAATAATAATAATAATAATAATAATAATAATAATAATAATAATAATAATAATATTAGAATAATATAGAATATCAGAATGAATCTAAAATAATAATAATACATAATAATAATTCGAGGATACCGATGCTGATTTTAGGCGAATAGTGATATCATGATTCTTCTATAACT
Organism: Trachelipus rathkii; assembly: GCA_015478945.1. Taxonomy (NCBI): domain Eukaryota; kingdom Metazoa; phylum Arthropoda; class Malacostraca; order Isopoda; family Trachelipodidae; genus Trachelipus; species Trachelipus rathkii. The sequence goes on along the minus strand of JABUQX010017171.1, from coordinate 92,935 downwards.
AAAGTATGAGATTTAAAAAGTAAGAAATAAGAATAAATAATAAAAAATAAACAATAAAATAGATATAAAAGGACACAAATAATAATATAAATAATTACGCAATAAATAACGGATAGGGCCTTAACTAAATAAATTTTAATTTAATAGTAATCTTCATATAAAATAATTACAAAAATATAGATTTTGAATTTATAACCGATTCCCCAAGGGTGGGGGTTGGGGGAAGGGGTTGGTGAGGTGCTTAAGACTCGTCTTCACCTCCCTCACTCTGGTAACTAAGATAATGAAATTTGAAGCGTAATTTACTTAAATTCTTGGTTTTTTATTTCTTAGAATATAATGATGGGAATTATATATATATAATACTTATTATATATATATAATATATATATATATATATATATATATTATATATATAATATATATATATATTATATATATATATATATAATATTAGGTTAGGTTAATTTAGGTAGGTTAAGGTTAAGTATATAAGTTCTGGTTTTAGTTTTACCCAAAAATTTAATGTATTTTCCCTAAAATTATTAAAATAACGATACATTAATTATTGATTTTTCGCTTCTGGAGTAACCATTATACAATAGCCCTATATATAATTATATATTATATATATATATATTATTATACATCTATATATAATATATATTAATATAGTAAATAAATGTTTTTCTTAATATATACTAACTACTTATTATTATTAAAAAGTATATATATATAATACATATATACTATATATATATACTAACATATTATATTTAATATATACTATAATATTTTGATATAAATATAGTATAATATAAATATTATAATAATTTAAAATAGTATATATATATATATTATATTATATATAATATATATATATCTATATTTATATATTATTTCTATATAATCTATATATTATATATAGATACTATAACTTATATAATCACTATAAAATCTGACAAATGTTCTTTAGATATATTCAATACATTCATATACTAGTAGAGAAAACTTTTGATACTAAATTTCGCTTATCATTATCACAATCAAACTGTTAGAAGAACTGATATCCGGTCAATCTCTATAATAATAATAATAATAATAATAATAATAATAATATAATAATAATAATATAATAATATAAATATAATAATAATAATAATAATAATATATATAATAATAATAATAATATAATATAATAATAATAATATAAAATAATAATAATAATAATAATAATTATATAATAATATAATAATAATATAATAATAATAATAATAATCTAATAATACTAATATAAATAATAAAGAAAATAACTTGAAAAAAAAGTAATCAAGATATAAAAATTCTAATATAATAATAATATTACTATTAATTATAATTATAGATAAAATAAATATATATATCAATAATATAATAATAATAATAATAATAATAATATAATAATAATAATAATAATAATAATAATCAATATAATATAATAATAAAATAATAACTATAATATTCATAGAGAAAAATATTAATAATAGTGGAATTATTACCATTTTAATTATTAGCTACTTATTATTATTATTATTATTATTATTATTATTATTATTATTATTATTATTATTATTATTATTATTATTATTATTATTATTATTATTATTATTATTATTATTATTATTATTATTATTATTATTATTATTATCTATTATTATATTATTATTATTAAATTATTTTATTATTATTTATTATTATTATTATTATATTATTATTAATTATTATATTATTTATTATTATTAACATAAATAATATTATTATTTATTATTATTATTATTATTATTAACATAATAATAATAATAATAATAATAATAATAATAATAATATAATAATAATAATAATAATAATAATAATAATAATATAATAATAATAATAATAATAATAATAATTGCTAGTAATTAAATTAGTTGTAATACCATTATTATATAAACCAGTTCTCTAGATTTATACTTAAAGCTTTTCGGAAGGACTCGGAGCCGGAGCCGGAGCCGGAGCCGGAGCAGGAGCCGGAGCCGGAGCCGGAGCCAGAGCCGGAGCCGGAGCTGGAGCCAGAGCCGGAGCCGGCCGGAGCCGGAATCAGAATTCGCATTTTCAAATTTTAAAAAAAAAAGTAAAAATAACACACTCCTGTTCTTTAAGTAAAAAACAAACATGCTTTTATGTTAAGAAAAAAAAAACATGTAGAACATGGTTTTTAAATCAAGTTAATTAAACAAAACTTTTTATTTTCTCTAAAAGAAAAGAAAAAACACGAAGCTATTTTGAAAAACGAGCCAAAATTTTCATATTAATAATGAAAACATGTCTTTTTGATGTAAACCTACTCGAAATGCGAATTTATATTCTGATTTCGTTCAAGTCATATTATATACATATATATAAACTCTATATTATATATATATTATATATATATATATATTATATATATATTATTATATATTATATAATATAATTATATATAATTTATATATATGTATATATATAATGTAATAAGTAGAGAGAGAGAGGGAGAGAGAGGAGAGAGAGAGGAGTTTCGAAGAAAGTGGTCCTTGTTAGGAGAGAGAGAGAGAGAGAGGGAGAGAGAGAGAGGAGAGAGAGAGAGAGAGGAGTAGGAGAGGAGAGAGAGCGAGAGATGGCAAAAGTTTCTTTGACTACAAGTTGTATCGATTTTTTCATATATAATAATAATGATAATAATGCAATAATAATTAATAATAATAATAATAATAATAATTAATAATAATATATAATAATAATAATATAATAAATAATAATTAGAAGTGTAAGGGATGGGGTTTTTTCACTATCCGCGATGCGGATAGCCGATAGTTAAGTTTTTTAGAGTTTTAGCCCAAGTAATTCTATTATTATATATATATTATCTATATATATATATTATTATATATATATATATAGTATATATACTATATATATTAATGACTGATAGTACTATAAATATATATATACCTATCTAATATATATGATATGATATAAATATACCTATACTGTGCTACCAGATTGCTGCGGGACGCGACCCAGTTTTTTGCACCAACCATCTGTTTTCCCCCAGCCTCCCCCAATTGGAAAAAGGTTATATATAGAAAATACTTGAATTAATATTTCAAATTAATGCTTTCAAAAACAAAAGCTTCTGGGCCCTTTCAAGGGAGAGTTTGCTTTTCTCTTTTCTTGTAAATGAGATCTTGCACCCGCATGAAAGATCTCACTAGCTAACCTTTTGAAGGGCATGCTAAGTATTCCTTGGCGAGTTTGCAAGATGTGGAAAACTTTAACAATTATCCAGCACAAACAGTGGATTTCATCTGAATCAAGCTTTTTCACTTTTGCTATTCTTCGATTAATGATAGGGTGTCTTTTGACACCCCTGAACAAGACTCTTCATCGCTGCTAGAAACCAAAAGAACCTTCATGGATTCAGCAATAGTTTTCGTTAACAGATTTTATTTATGTGCTTGTTTACTGTAATCTTTCCCAATTTTATCGTCTCGTGAATTTTTGGGTCTTTTGAGCAGCATTTTTTCAAAAATTAGAAGCTTTATTGATTTCCAACCGTCTGTGAAAACGTGGTTCAAAGAAATTTGGTTTGTATCTAGGACCAGAAAAGTTGCTATTGCAAATTCGTTATCGTTTTGCAGAGTTTGAATCTATTATCTATCTCCAGCATGAGTTTTCTGTCATCTTTGAAAGTCTTCTTATAATAGCAGTATTTAGACAGCTACAGTGGCTCATCTCGGAAGAAAAAAGAGTCGCAATAGCAAGGGCAGGGCTTGATCCTATTGTGGATCCTAGGGAGAAATTACCTAAAGAAGTTCTCCTCCTAGAATGGGGCTATGACCGGTGAGGTGCGTAGTTAAAAAAAAAAAAATAAAAAAAAAAAAAGCTTTTTCATCGTGCAGCTTAGAGGAACTAGAGGAATCCCGAATTTTCTGAGCTAATAGTCCTATAGTTACCTCTTTAAACGGTTTAAGAAAGAGCAATAGGCAATTATCTAAAATTGCTATCTATCAGCCTGTCAGACATTCACACTTTGTGTTGTTCGAAGCGTAAAAGGGGCAATCAGCTAATTTCTCATATCATCTTGCTAAAGCATTCTGCCGTATAAACTACTATTAACCAAAGGTCTGAACTCATGCGTTAAGAATGTTGGGGAACTTTAGTTCATAATTCATAAATGAATACTTTCCCTATCCGGCAAAAAATTCATCGCGGATGCGAATGTGGATGCGGATAAGAGAAAATGATGCGGCTATCCGTTATGCGAGAATGCCCGCTACACCTCTAACATAATAATAATAATAATAGTATAATAATATAATATAATAATAATAATAATATTAATAATATAATATAATAATAATAATAAATAATAATAATAATATAATAATAATAATAAAATAAGCTGGACAGGACCTAAACATACTGGAAACAACGACCTTAAACACGAGAATAGTGACATGATTTTTAAATCGTATTGTCCTATTGCTGTCCGCCATTGGCGGTTTCAAGACGTTTTATCCTCTATATATATACTACCCCTAATACCTACCTATATATACTACCCTACCTCCCACCTCCTATATATACCCCTATCTATAATATATATATAATATCCACATATCATCCCCTATCCTCACTATATAATATATATATCACACCTACCTATAGTATATATATACCCCCTAGATACCTCATATATCTACACTACATGATTACTACTACACCTGATATATACAATGCGCGTGTGTTGTACTTTCGACAAAAGCTGCAACTCTATCTAATCGCAACCCCAACCCAAACCAGCAACTAAGTGAAACAGATACGATTCAACCGAGAAAACGCGCCCAGTATCTTACAATGAAGCTAATACACCCCAAGACACACCACAACCCACACAGCTCTCTCACCCTCTTTATCCCCCACCCTCAAGAGGGAACCGCACGCAGACAAGGCACTTTACTGCTACCCCATCATCAACATCTTACGCCAACATCCCGCACAACTAAAGCTAAAAAAACACCAAAACTACACAGACAAACACAGCAACAACAACTCCACACAACAACCCAAAAGTGACACGAAACGAAGAACACAACCAATCCATCAAGTAACTCATTAAACAAGTAAACGCACCCCCTACAGATTAACATAAAAAGTAAAACAAGACACATAACAGAAAAAAACAAACATAAAAACAAAAACCAACCAAAGACAAATATAACAAACAAACCAAAATATGAACTGTTTTTTAATCATAAAAATATATATTTATATAAAACTCTATAATATATATATATATAATATATATATATATATATATACTATACTCATGTCGATTATTATGTGTCCATGAAGCTGAGTCTTTTATTTTTCAAAAGTTACTTTAATGAAAAATGGTAGAACGGCGCAGCGCATAGTGAGAAGAGTTTGAATTTTTTTTCCTATTAATTTATATAACTTTATATAGCATGCTTTGTTGTTTATTGAACGATGGAAAAGTTAAATAATTATATAATAGTATGAGTTCTGGGCTTAACGCTTAAGCTAGGTTTCGTTAAGTTAAAGCCAATGCTCTATGTTAGAGTCTACGTTAGGCATCAATAGCTATACGATTTACACTCTTTTTTTTTAATTTTTTTAAGATGTGAAGCTCTTTTATACAATATATCGTTTTATTTTGAATCTACTAACAGTTCTTCATATTTTTTTCTTTCTATTAAATGCTGCGTTTCCGAACTCACACCAGCAATCCGATATTCCAATCAAACCACCCATGGATATGGACACTATTATGACAGTCATGATTCTCACATATCAGTCTCCCTACTCAATCTACCCCTCCTCAATATATAGTATAATATTATTATTATATATATATATATATATTATATATATTATATATATAATATAGTATAGTTATATATAGAGAGGAGAGAGAGAGAAGAGAGAGAGAGAGAGAGAGAGAGAGAGAGAGAAAGCGTAAAGGGACAGAACGGAAATGAAAGACGCGCTTAGAGAAAAAGCGTGCAGTAAAATTTGAGAGAGAGAGAGGAGAGAGGAGAGAGAGAGAGAGAGAGAGGAGAGAGAGAGAGAGAGAGAGAGTTTGTGTATGAGAGTATGCATGTGTGTGTTTGCGAGAGAGAGTTTTTGTATGAGTGTGTGTGCGTGTGTGAGAGAGAGAGTTTGTGTATGAGAGTGTGCATGTGTGTGTTTGTGTGTGTGAGAGTATTTTTATGACTGTGTGTGAGTGTGTGTGTGTGTGTGAGAGAGAGAGAGAGAGAGAGAGAGAGAGAGAGAGAGAGAGAGAGAGAGAGAGAGAGAGAGGGTGAAAGCGTGCGTAAAGGGACAGAACGGAAATGAAAGACGCAGTGAAAGAAAACGCGAGTTGGAAAATTTGAAAGAGGGAAAAGAGAAAGAGTTTGTGTATGAGAGTGTGCATGTTTGGGAGTGTGTGTGTGTGTGTGTGTGTGTGTGTGAGAGAGAGAGAGAGAGAGAGAGAGAGAGAGAGAGAGAGAGAGAGAGAGAGAGAGAGAGAGAGAGAGTTTGTGTATGAGAGTACGCATGTTTGTGAGTGTGTGTGTGTGTGCGTGTGTGTGTGTGTGTGTGTGTGTGTTGGTGTGTGTGAGAGAGAGCGAGAGAGAGAAGAGAGAGAGAGAGAGAGAGAGAGAGAGAGAGAGAGAGAGAGAGAGAGAGAGTATTATATGTATATTTCATTTTCTTTCGCTTTTAAAATTTTTTTTAGAGGAAATTGAATGTTTCCTTTCTTTTCATCTTATAAAAAATTGTTGCAAAACTTTCTCTCAATTCTTTTCATTCTTTTTCTAACCTTTAAAAAATTTTTCCTTTAAAAGATTTTAATTCTTATTGGCAACATATTTGAACACTCACGTTTCCTTATATATTACCTGTATATATTTATATATATATATATAATATATATAGTTATATTATATATATATATTATATATATATTATATAATATATATATATATATATATATATATAATATCTATATATATATTAAAAATATGATAAATAAGTATATATATAATATATATAATATATATATATAATATATATTAGGTTTTTCCGTTAAAGCCCCCAACATCGATATATGATTTTTTTATTAAACTATGATCACTATTATTTTATTTAATAATATAATAATCTTTTTTTGTAAAAATGGGAAGTTCATTTTCATTTATCTTTTTTGTTTTTTTAAATTTTTATACTTTTAAAATTTTTTATTTTCAAAAAAAAAATTAATAAAATGAAATAATAATTTTATGCATTCATTCTTTCATTGCTGGGGGAGAATAGAAGTGGTATTGTCAAAAATAAAAACATGGATTAAACATTTATCAGGTGAATAATGCAGGAATTTTTGTAAATCCATAAAAGTATTCAATTATTATTCTTTAATTTTTGTTGTAGGTTAGGTTAGGTTACGTTAGGTTAGGTTAACTAACCTAACCTAACCTAACGTAACCTAACCTAAGCTAACCTAACCTAACTATCCTAACCTAACTTTACCTAAATTTCAATGTTGAAATTTATAAAAAACGTATTTTTAAGAGTCAAAAATTGTAATGTGTAAATTTAAAGAAAAGCCTTAATTTTAGAAGTTCTAAATTTCTATTAAAACAGGTTTCCAACAGTATTAAATTTGTTTTGAAAATTAAATTTTTTTAAAAATTAAAATATAAAAAAGACAAAATATATATAAATACTTCACATTTTATAAAAAAAACAAAATTATTGGTGTTTGTTTAAGTTTAATAATAGGGATCGATAGTTTAATAAATATTGATATATCGATGTGGGGCTTTAACGGAAAAAACTATAGGCAATTATGATAGAAAAAAAAATGTATATGTATATATGATCAGGAAAATATAAACAATATGTAAATATTATATATATATATTATATTATAATATATATATATAGTATATATATATAGTACTATTATGACAATTTTTTTTGTAAGAACTCGTAGTTTTGATTTTTTTTTTTTTTTTTTTTTTTTATATTATTCTCGTATATGATCCTAATGAGTCATATCTTAAAGGGGTGAGCGGACATGATGCAATAATATAATAGGACAGTTATGCTTTTTACGACTCCGTAGATTTTAAATCTTATATTTTTTTTCTTTTAACTAAGGAATACCCAGGTAAATCCGCAAGGATGAGCAGGAGTCGGGGTATTCGGACCCTTCCGGGGGAAGACGGGTAAGGACTATTAATCCCCAACACTCCGGCTCTCCCGGAACCCCGTCATTTGGTATTATGGCAGTGTCGCGAGGGTTCTAGCGCCCCTACCCTGAATCGCACGGGTAATGGAAAACGTCCCCCTGCTGTCCACCCCGTCGGGATCGCGCCCCTAATTTTTTTTTTTTTTTTTTTTTTTAATTTTTTTAATATTTTTTTTTTACATTTTTTTGTAAATAGGACTTTACCGCTGATTCCAAATCTGTGTGTTTTTTCTGTAAGTGTTGTACTTTTCGAGATATTTCATGTTACGAAAAAAAAATATAATATTAATATATTTCTTGTTTTTTTTTGTTTTTTACATTTTTGTAATAAGCTTTATACGCTGATTTCAAATATGTATTGGTTTTTTCTGTAAGTGTGTACTTTTCGAGATATTTCATTTTTTAAAATTTTATTGATATAAATGTAGATATATATATATAAATTTTAAATATTTTTAGATATTTGATATGATCCATCACCACTGAAATTCATTGTTCGTATCAATATACTAGCAATATGTTAAAAAAACAAAAAAAAATCAAAACTGATCCAAGCGTAAAACAGAACCCCTTTAAATATGATAACATACTAAAACCCATATTATATTTTCAGTATTTTAGTTACATTATACCCTATATATATAGTATTTTATATATATATTACTTAGGACGATACCAATAAATTAATATAATCCTATATAATATCTCAATATATATAGTATATACTATTAATTTTAAACTATATATATATGATAATAAAAATAATAAGAAGAACAACAACAAATCAACAAACAACAACAACAAGGTCACTTTTTAGAAAACAGTTATTGTTGAAATATAATCATTAATTAATTAATATATCCAGTGCATACTATAATGTTTAAGTTATATAGAATGAATCCAGAGATATAGATATTGATATAGATATATATAAAAATTTATTAATTTATCAGTAAAAAAGGATTAAAATTGTGGTGAAAGTGTAAAAAGACTTAAACATTTTACGCAGGTTCAGTACATCAAGGAGTATAAAAAAAAGAGAATAAATAAAACACAATACAAGAATAAAGATGAGGAAATAGAGAAGTAAAGAGAAGGGGGAAAAGATAGTTCAAGCAATTAGTGTGGCAATATTGATTGTTATTAGCGAATGAATGTTAAAGATTTTTAATATATAAAAGATTCAAAATTTAGTTCAATACTGTAGAATTTATTTAAAGAATTGCAGGCTAAGTTGACCTACAAGTCGACATTAAAATAGTTTCAAAACAAATTTTTCTGAACAATTAGCGAAACACACAATTATTGAATGTTTTTTAATCTTAAAATAACTGTCAATTCAAAGTTTTTGTTGATAAAAAGATATTGAAACTAGCTGTAATGGGGGTTTTTGTGAAGGCGTTTTCAAAAATTTGGAAGTGAGGAGCACATTTAAATCACGGCCGATAACGGAGGTAATGGCGCATATACAGGAAAGTTCGGGAAATATGAATAGTAGTTAGGGGTATATTTTATCTAGAACGCAAAAATAGTTAAGAAGAAAAAGACTAAATTTAGAGCTTTACAGAGAAAGCAGAAATTAAAAATTTTCTTGTTTCATTCAAGGAAAACATTTCCAAACAGAACAGATATGAAAGTTATTGGAGGCCTGTCAAATCACCCGAGGATGAACTCAGAGCTAAAAGAAATTAGTTCCATATAAAAGTAGTGTTTCTAATTTACTCTACACATACTATGAGCAATTTCTTTAGTTTTCTTAATTTAAGATGTTTGAAAGATACTGCATGGCAGATTAATATTATTATGGCCAAATATATATATATATATATATATATATATATATATATTTATAATATATATTATAGTATATTATAATTATATCATATTATATATATAATATAGTGTTTAATATTGCATAATCGCAATAATAAGGTTTGAAACAAAACAAAGAACATTTAATAGGAGGTAAAGAAATACTGCATTCTCTGGGATTGAAACCACCGCATGTTGCGAATGAGGACAAATACTCGATGCTTTACCACTTGAGCCATCCTCCAATCAAAAAATAATTTTTTTAGATATCTATATGTTAGTCATATAATTATATATAATAAGATATATATATATTACATAATATTATATAATATATATATATATATATATATATATATATACAAACCCTATCAACAAAAAAAAAAAACATATTTAATAATAGGAGGCGATTTCAAAGCGCCCATCACACAGCTTGGTACAGAGAATATCTTTCAGATAACAAGGAATTCACATTCTCGGATGAAACTTTGATACCTTAAATATACTAAACTACAATAACCTTATCGACCCGTATTCCTCCCCTAAAAAACCAAATTTAAAACGATCTCCTGACATCACTCTCTTCTTCTCCATCTCTCTTATTAACATTGAAAACTACATTGGAATATAGAAATTCTCTCCCATTCCAAACCACGGTTCCTATAATAATTGAATCACACCTCTTTTTGCTAGAAATTAATTAATTCCCACTCTTAACAAAATCCATAGATAATTCACCAAAGTATCCAAAAAGCCTCCAACCTTACATACAATATAAGGGCATAGAAAAAAACACTTAACTCCGGCATTAACAACCTGAAATGACGTTAACTTGATTAAAAAAAGAAATATCACTCGACAAACAAGAAGATCTTAGCTCCGATCTGAAGGGCACAAAATTAATTCCTTGGGCACAACAAATCTTCAATATAAGAAAAACGAAGAAAAATATAAAAAAAAACACCTAATTGACAGGGTGAGAAATCCTAAAGAAATTGAACATGGCACAGTAATAAAACGTTCTCCAACAACTTCTCAAAACAACTCTCCACAACAATTCAAAGCTTTAAGTGGGCAACAATAATTTGCCTCCTGTCCACTCCAAAAAAAAAAAAACACTGCAATTTCTGAACATAAAACGTACTAAGATATATCCAACAGACCTACCCCACGCAAAATTATAGAAAAATAATACGCACAAAACTCAAAAAAAAAAAAAAAAAAACGCCAAAATTAGAAATCAACCCCAACCCCCCATTTTCTACACAAAAAATAACTATACTTATCAAAACCTTATAATACTCCCCAACTTCTGCCCGGAACAACATCTCTTACCTTCACATAAAACACTTTGGGACCTACCCCTATATCGTTCCAATACAATATTCTTCAACAAAATCCTGGTTTTCAATTTATATCCCTTCACATTGGAAAAAATGCAATTATAATACCCAAATTAAAGCCAAAAAGATCCCAACCTCCCTTCTTCATACCAACCCATATCCCTCCTCTCCTCCTTGTGCAAACATTAATGGAGAAGATCATACTCACCAAAATCCAACCCAATTTTTCCTCTCTCAATCACAAACCATGGCTTTAAAATATTTCCCATCTACCTCAATAGCATAACAAATATCAAAACAGAGCCTCGTAAACAGGTAGAAACATGAAACCATCATCCTTGAACAATACTCCCGGCTTATTGAAATATTAGTAAAGCCTTCAACACAGTACCTAGACGCATACTCATTCAAAAATTCTAAATTCACCTTTCCACAACAATTACAAAAATGGCTATCTGATTTTATATCTGGACGCACTGATCAGGTGTCCAGCAAACATCAAATTTCTAAAACTAAAACTCAGAAATGGAGTCCCCAGGGAGCCATCCTATCTCCGTTCCTGTTTACCCTCTTTACAGCTAATATCCCTACCCCCAAACCCCTAATTCAGAACTAATAACCTACGTAGATGATATAACCATCACAGTATCAAACCCCTCAGTACCCACTGCCACAAATCTCTCACAGATTTATCTAAATCAACTAGAAAACTGGTTATATTCCCAACAGGAATTGTTCGCCTCTGCTGAGAATTTCCTCTATAAACCTTGATCACTACAGGGAACAGACACCAATAACCCCTTCACCCTCAAGTAACCCTAAATAACTCATCATCCCCTAAGTAAAACACCTAAAATACTCGGAATAACTTTCGACACCCACTTCACCTTTACACCTCACATTCAAAAACATCATAAGTCACAGCAAAACAGAAATCTAAATGTCCTACGAACTCTATCTCAACAACGCTCGAGCCACTAAATAAGGACACTTTCAACTAAACATTCTCATTGAACTAACAGTTTAACATGGGCATCAACAGTCTGGTATCCGCTAACCTAATGCTACTAAAACAGAATTAAATTACATTAAAATAGGAAAACACTTGCCATACGAACTATCACAGGTTGCCTTAAACCAACCCGTATCCAACGCCTTGCATGAAGAAACAAAAAATTCTCCCCATTCAGGATCATCTAGATATGATAGGAACCACAATCTTCTACCCCAAGACCCCTTAACCTTACCCAACCATGCCATAACTTACCTACAAGAATACACTATACATCCCTCAAAGTTTGAAATCATATACATTGGGCTTTTTCAGTGGACAAACTCTTTCAGAACAATCGACTACTGCCCATAAATAGCACGATCTTCTCTCAAAATAACATTCATGCACACTTTAAAACAGCATAAAACTCATTCGCCCACCAGAAAATATCTTCCAACTTAAAAACACACTC
>JABUQX010017171.1:65000-67500 GCA_015478945.1 Trachelipus rathkii | reverse complement strand
CAGACACTGGACAACTTCATTAAGTACCTACAGAACTTACCAGCTTCATAGAAGGCGCCTCAGAAGTACCAACTTTGATAGAAGGCTTGCCTCACAGAACGACAACTTCATAGGAAGGCTCCTCAGAACTACCAACTTCATAGAAGCGTGCCTCAGAACTGACCAACTTCATAAAGTACCTCAGAACTACCAGCTTCATAGAAGGCGCCTCAGAAGTACCAAACTTGATAGAAGGTGTCCTCAGAACCGACAACTTCATGAAGGCATCCTCAGAACTTACAACTCATAGAGCGTGCCTCAGAACTGAAACTCATAAGTAACCTCAGAAACTACCCAGCGTCATAGAAGGTCGCTCAGAACGTTACCAACTTGACTAGCAAGTGCCTCAGAACCGACAAACTTCATAGAAGGCTCCTCAGAACTACAACTTTTCATAGAAGGGCCTCAGAACTGACAACTTCATAAGTACCCAGAACTACCAGCCTTCATAGGAAGGCGCCTCAGAATACACTTGATAGAAGGTGCCTCCAGAACCGACCAAACTTTCATAGAAGGCTCCTCAGAATACCAACTCATGAAGCGTGGCACTCAGAACTGACAACTTCATAATGTACCTCAGAAACTACCAGCCTTCATAGAAAGGCGCCTCAGAAGTACCAACTTGCATATGAAAGGTGCCTCAGAACCGACAAACTCATAGAAGGCGCTCCTCAGAAACTACCAACGTCATAGAGGTGCCTCAGAACTGACAAACTTCATAAAGTTACCTCAGAACTACCAGCTTCATAGAGGCGGCCTCAGAAGTACCAACTGATTAGAAGGTGCCTCAGAACCGACAATCATAGAAGGCTCCTCAGAACTACCAAACTTCATAGAAGTGCCTCAGAACTGACAACTTCATAATACACTCAGAAACACTACCAGCTTCATAGAAGGCGCACTCGATAGTACCAACTATGATAGAGGTGCCTCAGAACCGACAACTTCATAGAAGCTCCTGCAAACTACCAACTTCATAGAAGGTGCCTCAGAACTGACAACTTTCATAATTACCTTCAGAACTACCAGCTTCATTAGAAGGCGCCTCGAAGTTACAACTGCCATAGAAGGGGCCTCAGAAACCGACAACTTCAATAGCGAACGGCTTCTGAGAACTAGAGTTTCAATAGAAGGCTCTCTGAGTTTGACAGCTTTAGAAAGTTCTCGAGTTTTACCAGCTTTCAAAGAAGGCTCTAGAGTTTGATCAGCTTTTGAAGAAAGCTCTAGAGTTTGACAAGCTTTCGAAGAAAACTCAAGAGCTACCAACTTCATAGAAGTTGTGCCTCAGACTGACAACTTCATAAAGTTACCTCAAGAACTACCAGCATTCATAGAAGGCGCCTCAGAAGTACAAAACTTGATAGAAGGTGCCTCACGAAACGCAACTTCATTAGAAGGCTCCGTCAACGAACTACCAAAAACCTTTCCATAGGAAGGTATCTCAGAACTGACAACTTTCATAAGTTACCTCAGAACTACCAGCTTCAATAGAAGGGCGCCTCAGAAGTACAACTTGATAGAAGGTGCCTCAGAAACCGACAACTCATAGAAGGCTCCTCAGAACTACCAACTTCATAGAAGGTGCTCAGGAAACTGACAACTTTCATAAGTAACCTCAGAACTACCAGCTTCATAGAAGGCGCCTCAGAACTACCAACTTGATAGAAGGTGCCTCAGAACCGACACTTTCATATAAGGCTCTCAGAACTACCAACTTCATTTAGAAGCGGTGCCTCAGAAACTGCGACAACTTCATAAGTACCTCAGAACACCAGCTCATAGAAGGCGCCCTCAGAAGTACCAACTTGATAGAAGGTGCCTCAGAACGACACTTCTTAAAAGCTGTTTAGTAAGATAGAATAATATTGCATCCTTCAAGAAAGGAAATACTTTTTAATATTAAATTAATGGAAAAATTAAATAATATAACAAAAATCTTTAGTAACAAAATTAAGTAGGGGTATAGAACAAAATCTTGAGGAAACATCACTATTAACAATATCAAAGATGAACGACAGCTATTTTACCATTCACAACTGTTATCGAAGCGACCAAAGCCGGGAAACAGGGGATGAGCGATAGATTACCGGAACAATGAAAGCTAAGAAACAAAGCCATTAGTGCTACAGACTATGATCGAAATTGATGATAAATGCATTGACTGATTGATTGAAATTTGACTTGATGATTCACCAAAAATTGGCAAAGGATCAAGAATCAAAGAGATGGGGGAATAAGATCACCCAATCAAAATGTTCCTCTCGAAGCCGTACTGTAGATATGAGATAAGATTAGGAAGGATTTAAGATATTTCGAATATTTCACATATTTGATAGATTTGAAAGTTTTGAGAGAACAGAAGGCTAATTGAGTAGGACGATAGGTTGCGATGATCGATAATGACCCTTCTGAATTGCGAAAAGATTGAATGAACACACATACTTCTATCAGAAGGAAAGGT
>JABUQX010017171.1:40000-52500 GCA_015478945.1 Trachelipus rathkii | reverse complement strand
GTGATGAAAGAATTAGAGATAGGAGTGGTAGGGGAAGGTGTTAAACTGATGAAAATTATAAATTATTGTACACTGGTGATTTGGTTTTGTGTGGGGAATCTGAAGAAAGTTTAAGAGGATTGGCAGAAGGGTTTGGCAGGGTGTGTAAATGAGGGATTTGAAAGTAAATGTAGATAAGGGTAAGGTTGCGGTAGTGAGTTAATAGATTCCGCCTTGCGAAATCATGTTGGATGGTGAGCAATTAGTAAAAGTATTCGATTTTAAATTTTTAGGGTATATGTGGCGTGAAAGGGGAACGGATAATGCAGAGTGTGGTAGGAAAGTTGTGAATGGTAGGAAGGTGGCTGGTGTAATTAAATCCTTGTTGAATACGAAGGGACTAAGTCTTGAGAGTGTTGGGTTTTGCATGAGGATATGTTGTTACCGGTATTAATGTATAGTAGAGATACTATGGTGTGGAATAAGAGGTATGGATCTAAGGTACAATCTGCTAAGATGGAAAATCTTGTGGGAGTGTTGTGTGTGAGAAGAATGGATAAAATGAGTAATGAAAGTGTTAGGGACTTGTGTGGTATGAAGAAAGGCGTAAATGAGAGAATAAACTAGTGTATTAAAATGATTTGGTCATATGGAAAAGATAGATGAAAGTCGGTTGGTTAAGCGTATGTTTAATGGTGAGTGTGTTGGGAATCGACGACTAGGAGACCAAAGAAAAAGTGGATTGAGTCAGTAAAGAAATGTCTGAAAGAAAGGAATGTGAGTTTGGCAGAGGGGGAGAAGAAAGGTGAAGAATAGGAGTGAATGGCTGGGTTTTGTGAGAGGGGGGTATGGTTGTGAGCCAGGCCCAGGGAATGAACACAACATTGACAAGATACCATAGTGGAGGTTTGTCACGTTCTTGTGAAGCCCTAGGGTGCATTTTTTTTACTGCGACGACTCTAACTTAAGGGTATGAGGGGATAGTAGGAGGAGGGCTTTCCTTTCGGCTTACGTCATGTTCTACTAACTTTCTGTTTCGGTGCTTGTTGGCCACCTCACTCCCAATCTTCGAAAAGGAAGGAAGATAAAGAAAATATATATATATATATATATATATATATATATATATATATATATATATATATATATATATATATATATATATATATATATATATATATATATATATATATATATTTATTTTTGTAGAAAAATGTATAATATATATATATATATATATATATATATATATATATATATATATATATATATATAACATATATATATATATATATATATATATATATATATATATATATATAACTAAATATATATATATATATATACTTCTTTATATATATATAAATATATATATATATATATAACTGCTATAACATATAACATATATATATATATATATACTCCAGCCTTTGCTGCTTATAACATGCATAGCAACAACCTTAGCAACAACAACCATATATACTTATGCCTTATATATATATATAATTTCTTAGTGGAAAAGGGCAGAGCCAACTAAATTCCCACCGGGTTGTGGAGAGCAAGAATGAAGGCCAATTCAAAAACCCCCATATCTTGATACACAGCGAATGAATATGGGACAATTCAAAGGAAGTTGGAAAATAAATGAAGGAAATGTATTCCAAACTTTACCAATGGAGTGCATGAAAGTTTCAGTATAACAGTTAAGTCTGAGTTCAGAGGATTGTTCAGAGGAAGGATTAGACTGTGAGGAAAGACGAGTGGCGCAAGTACTCCTCAAAGGAGGAGGTACTCGAACAGAAAGTTCAAGATCAGTGTCCTGTTGTCATTTAACGACTGTGTAAGATACTCTCGGCAAAATATTTTTATGGGTTCCCATCAAATTTCATAAAGTTCCCTTGCCCAATTTCCTATAAGAAATTATGAAATTTCCTAGAGAACCGATGGCGTAGTAAGATACGATATTTTCACCTTCCTATTGGTTTTCCATAGGAATATTTCTTAAGGACTCATGGAAACCCAAGCAATTTTTTCTAAGAAAAGCAACGATTCCTATGAAAAGCAATGGGATAATTCTCTCAAATTATATAGACTAAAAAAAATATCATTTCCTATTAGTAACTCACGCCTATCAATTAGAATCCGAAATATATCGGTTAGACAAACTTACACGCACTCACCTGTGCAACTTCAATAAACCACGCCATCAATCTGCCAATTACGTATTTCTTTCCTCTCGGTAACTTCGAAACTATTATAAAAGCATCCCGGGATTCGATCTCGCCTGCTCGCCATGAACGAGGTGTAGTAATTGTACTAAGGGTTTTACCACTAGTCCAAGACGTCAACGGCTGCAAGCAGTGCCTTATGGAACACAGGCGAGTTTTTTTTACATTATTATTATTATTATATATATATATATATATATATATATATATATATATATATATATATATATATATATATATATATATATATATATATGTATAATATATATATATATATATATATATATATATATATATTATACATGGGCGTAGGCAGGGGGGGCACTTGCCCCCCCTAAATCTTGGCGAAATAAAAAAATGAACCTTATATGTTTACCAGACGACGTTTTTAAGGGTTTATTAGTAGAAAAACTGAAAAAGATATATCAATCGATAGATAATGAAGGAGTAATTACTAATTACTAACGTATTATAAACACATTTTTTTCTATAGTTTTAATGTTTTCGTTTTCACATTGGCTTGAAGTCAACTAGCTGTGTGCTTTTTATACAGCTAGCTTCTTCTGACAGTATTCTCCGCTAGAACTCTCAGTATGGCGATAGCATTTGGCGGCCGCCAAAGCTTATATATATATATATATATATATATATATATATATATATATATATATATATATATATATATATATATATATATATATACTCTGCTCATATAATATATATATATATCTCACTCAACCTTTGCCCCCCTAAATGAAATCTGCCTACGCACATATATATATATATATATATATATATATATATATATATATATATATATATATATATATATATATATATATATATATATATATATATATTCCTTGTGCACCGTTAATGAGAAAGTTAACGCCGTTAATCCTTAATCGTTAACAGGAAAATTAACTGCGTTATTCATTAAAGCGTTTATCGGTTAAAGAATGTAGCGAAGTTAACATTAATCGTTAACGTTAACCGTTTTCAAAATATGTAGTAATAGTAATAATAATTGTTAATTTTCTTTTATTTTAATAATATCTAACAATATTAAAAATGATATTAAGCTTCTATCAGACTTAAATAATTTGGCTTTGACCCTAGCGAATACTTTGCCGCTGCAAGAATACTACTTCAAA
This sequence comes from Trachelipus rathkii, assembly GCA_015478945.1. Classification (NCBI taxonomy): domain Eukaryota; kingdom Metazoa; phylum Arthropoda; class Malacostraca; order Isopoda; family Trachelipodidae; genus Trachelipus; species Trachelipus rathkii. The sequence goes on along the minus strand of JABUQX010017171.1, from coordinate 49,139 downwards.
GCACAAAAGAAGCAAGTTCGTGTAACGAAAGAAAGAAGAGTAATGACTCATTAGACGGGTAACAGTCACTATCTTTTTTTCCTTCAGCGAACTAATAAAAAATGAGAATACAGCAGAAGTAAAACATCTTAAACGTTACTAAACGGGATAATAACCGTGTAAGAATAAACACATTTTGAGCCATTGAGAGGGAGCGTTTAAGGAAATTTCGAAAAAAAAAAAAGTTGTTGTTATCGAAATCGAATATACAATTTATCATCTAATAAGAAAATATTTCTAAACTCGTAGAAATTAAGGTAACGGGTTAACGGATGTAGGGAAATTTTAACTCGTTAACGTTATTCACAAATGTAACTCGTTAATAGTCCGTTACTTCTTTTCGAAATTGACGAAAGCGTTAAAAGTTAACGAGAAGAAATTAACGAGTTAATTAACAGTTTAATGTCCACCTTTGTATATATATATATAGTATAACATATAACATACATATGTAACCTTAACTGCTATGCAATAACCTTATATATATATATATGCTATGTATGCTACTTTCTTAACTATATATATATATAACCTTATACTGCTGCTGCTGCTGCTGCCTCCTCCATCGTTCGGATTCTGGGGGTCCTTATATAATTTTGAAATATTAATTATTTTATTATCCTATATCAATAAACAATAATAATATAACAATAATAATAATAATAATAATAATAATAATAATAATAATAATAATAATAATAACAATAATAATAATAATAATGATAATAAGAGCTTGGTTGTGAATGCACCCTAATATTTAGAATGGAAAGTTTGTAGAGTAGGGCTGATGACGAATGTGGTTGTTTAAGGGGAGACACCACCCAAAAAAAAAAAACAACTTTTGAAAGCAAAATTAAAAAAAAAAAAATTATTATCTAAATAAGTAGAAAAATTCCTCCTGAACATCATGAGGTGTGATTATTTTGAAATTCTAAATGGTTTTTGAAACAAAGGGTATATAGAGGAGATTGATGAACTAAAGAAAATTGCAATTACAGGTTAGGAAGCACGCAAGTTTTATTTATTAATATCATTTATGAAAGAATCCAGAAACTCAAAATGGTGGTTCTTGTAATAATATAAATAAAAGCAGCCTGATTCTGGTAGCTATAAGTACATTTCTATTGCTGAAACTTTCAAAAGCCGCGCTGTGTTCTTTATGTTTTTAATTTTGCTTTCAAGGGTTGACAGTGTGTCCCCCTTTCGACCAGATAACTCTTCTCCAGGTGAAAATACGAGAGATTATGAAGTCTTTGTAATATAGAACATATGTATTATTAATATTATTAATATTATTATTAATAATATTAATATTAATATTATTATTATTATTGTGTATTATTTATTATTAAAAAAATAATTAATATTTCAAAAAATTGCTATGGTAATGGAAAAGAGCCATATATATATATATTATAATATATATATATATATATGTAACAACAACAACAACTGCTTTGTAATATTATATATATAACAATAATAATATATATATATATATATATATGGCAACAGCTAACAACATAATAATAGCTATGCTCAATATAACATAACCAGCATACAAGATTGTGACGGCGAATCCGTTGGCGCAGTCAATTTCGAAAACGGCGGACTATTGGCTGGTTCGTGACGATTAACAGTAAAACCGTTAACCGACCTATATTTACAGTTTGAAATGACACTAACTTGATAGATGATAAGTGTATAAAAAGTGATCGACAACTCTTTTTCATTTATAATCGGCTAAAATGTGTTTGTGCCCGGTATTATCCGTTTATGGCGTTTAGATGTTTTACTTCTGCTATTCTTCATTTTTATTAGTTCGCTGGCGACGTTACCCAGTTCAGCGGTCATTACACTTCTTTTCTTTCGTTACACAGCTTTACTTTCTTTGTGCTTTAGTAATTGACTAACGACGGCAGCAAAAATATAAGTCTGACCAGGCTTAATATCGTTTTTAATATTGTTAAGGATGACAGCAAAAATAAAGAAAATTAACAGTATCATTCTTACCCATATTTGAAAACGGACAGCGTTAACGTTATCGGCTTCCGCTTACCGACAAACGCTGTCTGATTATTTTCTGGTGTGATGAGACGGCATTCTCATTAACGGTGCACACTGCTTTATATATATATAACAACCAACCAGTAATATAACTATATATATATATAGCCAACATAACCTTATATGTATATATATATATATATATATATATATATATATATATATATGGGCGTAGGCGGGGGGGTAATATAAATTATAACATATATATAATATGTATATATAGCAATAATAATAATATATATGCTGTAATAACATATAATATATATATATATATATATATGCAGCAACCAGCCAGCCAGCAGCGGCTGGCCAGCCAGGCTCTCTCTCGCCCGCCGCTACAGCGAAAGAATGCCACTGATGAAACTAATGTTTAAAAAGCACAGCTTGGACGACAGCTGGCTATTAAAACTTTGCAGAAAAAATACGTTTACTATAACGTTGGTATTCTCCTTCGTTAATATATCAGCACGGACGCACAACAAACTCTTAAACGTCGTCTATTGCGGAGTGTTTTTATTTCATAGTCTTTGCTACACTGTCTATATTACGCTATGTAATAACCAACATATAGCTAGCCAACAATAGCAACAACATATATATGTATAGCAGCAGCCAGCAGCAGCAACCCATATGTATATATATATGCCAACTGCTGTATATAAATAATAATAATAGCCAATAACCAATAATATGTTCCACTCAAAGCTGAACTAAATCATAGATTTTAAATAAAACACACTGCACTGCGGAGCTGGGTCGTCTGGACAGTGTTAGCCACCAGTGTGCCCACCTCGTTCATTATTTAGATCGAATCCCGGATATTTATAATGGAGAGGGTGAGGCGTTCCGTGGTGCTGGGCGGTATGCGTTCTAGCGTCTGGCTCTGACATATTTCAGTTCGAACCGACTGGGCGTATTTTGAGCGGCGTAGCTTTCATAGGAATCGTTTAACTAACAGAGAAAAAAAGCTAGCAGTCAGGTCTGAAAAATATTCTATGAACCAATAGGAAGATGAAAATATCGTATGCCATATCGACCTACAGGAAATTTCATGGCCTCTTATGGGGAAGGAGGTGAACGAGGGCTGTGGTGATGGGGAGGCTACTCGCACGCCGAGAGATCGTTATGATTGCTGTCTTTGGTACTATTCGATACTCTCGCGCGACCACTGCCTGGTCTGTGCCGGGCGCGGCTCTGCTGCGATCTGAACCATTTCGCTAATTCAACTCGCTGTATTCAAATTAAACCAGCTCCATTGAATTGGTTGACCTACAGATTATATAACTATAACTGTGTAACATGTGTAGCAGCCTTAATAATAATAGCCAGCAATATATAATAATAGTATATAATATATTATATATATATATATATATATATATCTATGCTGCTGTAATAACTATATAACATGTTGCTCTTTATATATATATATGTATGTATGTATATGTATAACAACAGCAACCAGCAGCATAATAACCCATGTATGGCAACGCAACAACGCAACAACAATAACCAGCTCTTCTAGCTGTATATATATATATGTATGTATATGTAGCAATAATAGTAAATGTAGCCAGCCTTAGTAGCAATAGCATCTGCTGCTGTATATAATAGCAATAACCAATATGTATATAACATAACCAGCTATATATATAACTATATATTAGCATATATAGTAAGCTTTCCATAGTAATATATATATATATATTCTCTTTATCTTCCTCCTTTCAGATGTACCAACAGAAAAGTTAGTGGGAGCTGTGACGAAGCTCTATCCCACCCACTGGATCAGAGTCGTCTGTGCGGAAGCTCTGCCTGGGCGTGATTAAACACCATATGGTGTCTTTGATCAAATGTTGTCATTGGGCCTGGCTCTCTCTGCTCCATTCACCTGTAGCTACACTATGAAGCTCATTTCATTTCTTTGGCGTGCTCTGGTCGTTCATTAAACGCTGGCCAGCGGGCAGGCTCTGCAGCGCCGTTGCGCTGCTCGCCCGCCGCTGGCTGCATTGCTGTTGCCGGCTCAGCTGCGCACTACCTGGGTGATCAACCGGGTGCACCGCTCGCCTGCGTCTGGCGCTGGTCTCGTGACTGAGATTTGTGCACTGCTGCCGCATACCTAGGCCCGAAAATCTGCGGTAACTGCCATCCAACATGGACCGTGGCGCTGCTTTGTGCCTACGTTAGATACTGCCTGGTCTGCTACAAGCAAATCACTCGGTGCTCGGCAAAAGGTGACTATATATTGGCGCTGTCGGTTCTTTGCTACTAAATCTGGTAAACAACCGGGATACGCAGCACGGCAAACCGATCACGCACGCTGCCAACTATCGCAGAGGCTACCAACGCAAAGCGCACCTGTAATCTTTGTGCACGATTTGAGTCGCAAAACACAAATCGGGCACTCTCGATCGCTGTTCAATGTCGTTGCACCTGTTCGCTCTGGCTGCGCACGATGCGATCGTCAGTCTGGAAGCCGGCGCGTATCTGGCCACCGCAGCTCCCGCGCCTGCTTCCACTATGAGGGCCTGGCCCGCCTAATCTGCACCTCTGGCTGTTTGTTACACAGCTTTCGCTCTTCGATCAATCACGGCTGCGCCGGCGCCGGTAACAAATGCATTCGCTTCAGGTGCAGCAACAAGCGCCTGCACGCTAATCTCAGGCCAGTTCTCTTGCTACCGCGAACCCGGCTTTAACCGCCATAAATACTACGCCAATATGTTACTGGAGACACCAGCCAGCATGCCTGCATCCAGGCACAAACTCATTACATGTTCATTGTTCTGTGAACTTCCGACCGTCTCTTTTGGCCTCTTTTGCTCAGAAGGCCACTGCTGGCACCGTCTCGGCCAGGCCTCGGTTTTCCTCCCTGCATTTGACGGTGCTCAGCACACTGCCTGCGTATGCTGTCGCTGACGCCAGCGACAGCTAACCTGCTGCGACCGTAGCTACCTCCATTCCACCACTCGTGGGCTGCCGCCTACTTTTAACGAAATTCGCGCACGAAGGCTTTCCTTCGTTTCTGCCAGCTCTGGCACGACGATCTCACCGCACCACTGTTTATTTCGCAACTTCTCGCCACAATTCAAACCTCGCTCACCACATCTAACAATCTTATGCGTGGCATGTCTGGCATCCAAATCCCACTACGCCACATCGCCGCACCGTTTTCGATGTGCACCTATAATGCGGGCTACTCGTAGAAAGAATGACCCACTGAAGCGCCAGGGCGGTGCGCACCGACCACGCCCGCTGCGCGATATTCTGGCCATTCGAGACCGACCGTTTCAATCGATCACTGTCAAGCCGCGATCACTGGTCCGACGTTGACCATCTTCTTAAATTTAATCGTGGTATGTTGACCCGCACAAAAAAACATTGATACATATATATATAACAGCCAACCAGCCAGCAATAACGTAACATGTAACCAATAATAATATGTATAATAATAGCATAATAATAATAATATATGTAATATATGTATATATATATACTTTTATAACTATATATTATATATATATATATATATATGAATGAATGAGAGCGAAGAAGAGGAGGGAGAAGGAAGAGAGGAAGAAGAGAGAAGTCATGACCATGGACTGAAGACCAGATACACTGGGTTTGAAAGTATTTAGGAAGAGATAAATACTACAAATGTGCTGAATCTGGGACATGTTCATATACAGAGGAAATTGAACAAAATTTTACCTAAGCATTAAATATCAAATATTTGTAATATTACAAATAGCAGCTCATGACCAACTTCATCAGCATTATATATTTAAACTAATAGTATTTAGACAGTTGCCACGGCATAATATACTGCTGGCACCAGCCAACAACCTTATGTAGCAGTAACAGCATATGTATATATGTATATGTATATATATATGTATAATATAACCTTCTCTTTCTTTATATATATATATATATAATATATATATATATATATATACTCCTCGTGGAAAAAATCTTAAGTTCGTGACACTCATCGAAGTTGGAAACGAACTCTAAGTGATAAAAAAAAGTGTGTAAATTGATTATGTTTCTTACGTTCATATTATAAATCAAATTAGCTTTTAAATAAAATAAGGTGAAAGAAGAGTGTTTTCGTATTTACCGGTGTCGTACATCAAGTTTGGCAACGGTGCTGAAATTGTACGACAGGGTACCCAGCTTGAGTTCGAGGCAACAATTCACACACTTGCACAATTCGCATATATATATATATATATATATATATATATACTGCTATATGCTATATATATATATATATATATATGCTGCTACCTTCTTATATATATATATATGTATATATAATTTATATAATAATATATAATATATATGTATATATATATATATAATAATAATAATAATAATATAATAATAATAATATATATATATATATGTAATATGTATATATATATATATATATATATATATAATATATATATATATATATATATATATATATATATATAATATATATATATTATATATATATATGTATATATATGTAATATATATATAATAACCAATAATAATAATAGCAACCAGACAATATATATATATCTTTCTTCTTAATAATATATATATATATATATATAACTATAGCCAATAATAATATATATATATATATATATATATAATATATATATATATACTACGCATTTTCAACGCCTGTGTAATTGAAATCACTGATACACATTTATACTGGTAAAGTAATGTTACTAAAGCTAGTAAAGTAATTTAAACAAAGTAGAATAAGTAATATTTGAAATATAATACAATATGCAGTGAAGAGGTCGATCCGTAGACCAAATTTCACTTCAGCATTAATTATATTTTATGAATGCAAATTTCATTTAAAATTGGTTTGAGCAGAATTTATCAGAATTAGCTATTTGATATAATTGATTCTGTTTGTCTAATTTTAAAATTATTTGCGCTTTGAAAATTATAATAATTTTAGAAGGGGTGATTATTTCTGTGGACAAGAATGGGGGGGGGGAGGACAGCTGTATTTATGGTGCAGGCAAATTGAACAGTTGCTCAGGTCTGTTAATTACCAATCAAGCAATTATGAATGAGATATAAAAATTGACCAGTTTTAAATTAAAATCTTCTATAAAAAACAAATATTCCCAGTTTCCAAATTTAATTAGTTGGGAGCGTTATAGATAGAAAATTATGATAGATACCCTTGAAAAGGCCGTTCTTTATAGTTTCATATTTGTATCAAATATAAAGGTATTTAAATAGTGTTTTTTTTTTTAATTAAAAATTCTTTTGATCACCTAATTATTATTTGAATAAGTGTATAAAATTCAAGTCACAATTTTTACCTTTTAACATAAATTTTCATCTCGTAAGGGATGGGGACCCTCAAAAAATATTTGCCTAGGGGTTGCAGAATGCCAATAACCTAATACTGCCCAAGACTATGCATCTGATCCATTTTAATAGATAATCACATGACTTTATATTCAGTGATACGTATGGAAGGTTGCGCTTTCTTTCTCACACTTCAAAGGTGGAATTAACAGTTACCCAGCACGTAAGGTAAATTTTGACCGAACTTTTACATTACAAATGAAAATAAGAAAAGGAATAGGGACTTTCTCTTTGATATCGATTTTTTTATTAACAAACACTAATTTACATTTGAATTTAATTGAGGAAAATTTTATTTTTAAATTTTTTTTCAATTTTGTATTTTTCTCGAATCAATGATGCTAAAAAACTATTCATTTAGTTTGGTCATCATAACTATATATATATATATATATATATATATATATACTCACATATAAGTGCTATACCTATATATATATATATATATATATATATATATACTCCCTGCTCCATATATATATACACTCTCTATAAAACCATTTCGGAACTCTTTCGTCAAATTCCCCCTTCCTACAGGCAGTGGATAGATACGAATTTCAAATTCAAGCCCTCTAATTTAGATTTAACAACCAATGCTGTTTCTTGGTGAAATTATTCCCTACCCCTCTTTGTAGATGAGCAGTTGATACAATTTAAATTAAGTACTTTACAAAATCTGTTAATATTCGAACAGCTTCTCTATCGGTTACTTTACACTTATTTAAGGCTGCTGAGAGTCGAGTTGTTAGAACTCTTTTCTGGCCCTTTAAGATGTATTTACATATCTGTTTATATATATATATATATCTACTTAACTATATATATATATATATATATATATATATATATATATATACTTATATAACATATGCTATATATATGGAGACTAGAAATATAATTATTTTCAGGGATCAAAATTTGAGTACTTTATATTTTCTGATTGTTTACATATATATATATATATATATATATATATATATATATATATATATATAACTATTTATATATATATATATATATATATATATATATATATATATATATATATATATATAACTCTACTCTTCTTATATATACTATATATATATATATATATTTATATATATATATGTATATATATTTATATATATATATATATATATATATATATATAACATATATATAACCAATAATATATATATATTTCTATATATATATATATATTTACATTTAAATACTCTTTATTCTTAATAATAATAATAATTAACTAATTTTACGATTAAATAAAAATCATGTAAATTGACGTATTTAAAGGAAAACACTAGGTAGGTTTTGAAATATATATATATATATATATAACCTAAATATATATATATATATATATATATATATATATATATATATCTTCTTAATAATAATAATAATATATATGTATATATATATATGAAATAATATATATATATATATAATATAATAATATACATATATATATATATATATATATATATATATATATATATATATATATATATATATAATAATATATATATATATAACATATATATATATAATATATATATATATATATATATATATATAACAATATATATATATATATAAATAATATATATATATATGTATATATATATATATATCT
>JABUQX010017171.1:0-22500 GCA_015478945.1 Trachelipus rathkii | reverse complement strand
ATCTAGATGATCCTGAATGGGGAGAATTTTTGTTTCTTCATGCAGGTGTTGGGTAAGGGTGGTTTTTAGGCAACCTGTGATTGTTCGTAGAGCGGTATTTTGTATTTTTGTAATTTAATTCTATTAGTAGATGAGGTTAGAGGATACCAGACTGTTGATCCGTAGTTGATTGTAGTTCTTGAGAATTGTTTGTATGTAGTTGATAGTGTAGTTGTTTCGCTGCTGAAGCTATGTTGAGATAGAGTTCGCAGGACATTTAATTTTTTCCTTGATGTACTTATGATACTTTGAATATGAGGTGTAAAGGTGAAGTGGGTATCAAGGGTCATTCCGATTATTTTAGGTGTTTTGCCTAGGGGGATGATGTAGTTATTTAGGGTTACTTGTGGGTGAAAGGATGATTGGTGTCTGTCTGTGGTGATCAAGGTTATAGATGATTTCTCGGCAGAGGTGAACATTCTGTTGGAAGATAACCAAGTTTCTAGTTGATTTAGGTAAATCTGTGAGAGATTTGTGGCAGTGGGTACTGAGGGGTCTGATATAGTTATGGTTATGTCATCTGCGTAGGTTATTATATTTTGAATTAGGGTTTGGCTTGGATATAGACTGTAATAGAAAAAGAGGAACGGAGAGTAGGAATGGCTTCCTTTAGGACTCCATTTCTTAGTTATTTAAGTTTTAGAAATTTGATGGTAGTTTGGACACCTGATCAGTGCGTCCAGATATAAATCAGATAGCCATTTTTTGATAATTTGTTGTGGAAACGGTGAATTAGAATTTTGAATGAGTATGTGTCTAGGTACTGTGTTGAAGGCTTTACTAATATCAATAGCGGGAGTATGTTCAGGATGATGTGTTCTGTCTACCTGTTTTTACGAGGCTCTGTTGATATTTGTTATGCTATGAGGTAGAATGGGATATTTTAAAGCCATTTTTGTGAATTGCTATGGGAAAAAATTAAGTAGGATTTGGTTAGTATGATCTTCTCATTAGTTTGCACAAAGAGGAGAGGAGGAATGTGGGTGGTATGAAGAAAAGAAGGTTGGGATTCTTTTCTGGGTTTAATTCTCTAAAAGATAATTGCTTTTTTTCAATATGAGGATAATAATTTTGAAAAACCAGATTTGTTGAAGATTAATTGTATTGCACGATATAGGGGTAGGATCCAAAGTGTTTTATGTGAAAGTTAGAGATGTTTGTCCGTGGCCAGCAAGTTGGCGGAAAATGTTGTAGGTTTTGATAAGTAAAGTTATTTCTTGTGTGTAGAAAATGGGGGGGTTGGGGTTGATTTCTAATTGCGTTTTTTTTTTTTTTTTTTTGGAGTTTGCGTTTTTTTTTTTTTTATTTGCGTGGGTAGTCTGTTGGATATATTGAAATAGTGTTGTGCAAGGATATTGCAGTGTTTTTTTTTGCAGTGGAAGGAGGAAATTATTTTGCCCACTAAAGCTTTTGATTGTTGGTGAGAGAGTTGTTTGAGAGTTGTGGAGACGTTTTATTACTTGCCATGTTCTTTTTTTAGGATTTCTCACACTGTCAATTTAGGTGTTTTTTATTCATAATTTTTCTCTTTTCTATATTGAAGATTTTGTGTTGCCCAAGGAATTAATTTGTGCCTTCAGATCCGGATAGGCATAAGTCTTGTTGTCTGTCGAGTTGATATTTCTTTATTTTATCAAGTACGTATTCAAGTGTTAATGAGGAGTTAATAAGTGTTTTCTATGACCTTATAGTATGTAAGGTTGCGAGGCTTTTTGGAACTAACTTTGAGTGAAAATTATCTAGGATTTATGGTAAAGAGTGGGAATTATTAATTTCTAGCAAAGAGAGGTGTGATTCAATTATTATTAGAACGTGGTTTGATGGGAGAGAAATTTCTATATTCATGTAGTTTTCATGTTAATAAAGAAGAGATGGAGAGAAGAGAGTGATTCAAGGAGATGTGTGTTAATTGCGTTTTTAGGGGAGGAATACGGTGATAAGGTTATTGTAGTTTAGTATTATTTAGGTACAAGTTCATCGAGAATGTTGAATTCCCTTGGTTATCTGAAGATATTCTCTGTACCAGCTGTGTGATGGAGTTGTTTGAAATCCGCCTCCTATATTAAATATTTTTTTTTGTGTTAACAAAATATAAGTATAAGTGCAAAAAATAGCTATATATATATCAATATAAATATATATATATATATATATATATACTATATATATATATATTTATAAAATATAAAAAATATATAGTATAATATATATTCTGGTTGGAGGATGGCTCAGTGGTAAAACATCGAGTATATTGTCCTCATTCGCCAACATTGCGGTGTTCAATCCAGAGAAGGCAGTATTTCTTTTCCCTCATTATATGTTCTTTGTTTGTTTACAAAACTTATTAATTGCGATTATGCAAATTTAAACACCTTATATTATATGATATATAGTATATTATATATATATATATATATATTATATCATTTATATATATATATATATATATATATTATATTATATATATATATATATATATATATTATATATATATATATATAATATCATAAGATTAAGAAAACTAAAGAAATAGCTCATAGTAAAATATTAGTAATTAGAAACACTAATATTTTATTTGGAACTAATTTCTTTAGCTCTGGTCATCCTCGGGTGATTTATCCTCCAAGTCAAAGACTTTCATATCTGCTTCTGTTTGGAAATGTCTTTCCTTGATGAAGAAATTTATTTCTCTGTAAAGCTCTAGATTTAGTCTTTTTCTTTCTTAACTAGTTTTTGCGTTTCTAGATAAAATATACCCCTTAAACTACTATTCATGATGTTCCCAAACTCCCTGTATATGCTCGATTACCTCATTATTGGGCGTCTTTCCAAGGATCCTCACTTCCAAATTTTGAAACGCCTTAATCATAAACTTTTCGTAATGCTAGTTTCAAATCTCTTTTATAAACAAAAATTTAATTGACAGTTATTTTAAGATTTAAAAAACATATCAATAATTTTGTGGTTTCGCATTGTTCATGAATAAATTTGTTGAAACTATTTTAATGTCGACTATGTAGGTTAAACTAGCCTGCAATTCTTTAAATAAATTCTACAGATGAACTTAAATTTTGGAATCTTTATATATTAAAAATCTTTAACATTCACCTAATATACAATAATATTTGGCACTACTAATTGCTTGAACTATCTTTTCCCCCTCCCCTTTTTTTCTTTCTTTCCTCATACTTTTATTATTGTATTGTGTATTTATTTATTCTCTTTTTTTTTTATACTCCTTGATGATACTTAACACTTGCTAAAATTTTTAAGCTTTTTACACTTCACACAATTTTAATCCTTTTTACTATTAAAATTTTAAAATTTTTATTTCAGCTGATTTGTTATTACAAATCTTTTACCTCTTGGATTCATTCTATATAACTAAACATTATGTATGCACTGATAATTAATTAATTAATGTATTATATTCAACAATAAACGTTTTCTAAAAAGTGGACCTTGTTGTTGTTGTTGTTGTTTGTATTGTTGTTGTTCTGTTCTTATTTATTTTTATTATATTATGATATATATTATAATAGTATATATATATATATATAATATATATATATATATATTATATATATAAATATAAATATATATATAAATTATATATATATATATATATATATAATAATATATATTATACCATATATTATATAACTATAGTTTGTTAACTCCGTCCCCAGTTATTTTTTTGTTTCTTTTTTTAATTTAAATATGTAGAAATTGATACTAACTATGGAAATCAGAAGGGGATGACATATTCAAAAAAAAGTTTCAAAATATTTTAAATAATTATTTAAAAATCACATTATATCAATGAAAATTTGAAAAAATGAAAATCCCAAATGAAGAAAGTTACAAGAAAAAAAGAAAAAACCACATTACATATTTGAAATCAGCGTTATTAAAGCTTATTACAAAAATGAAAAAAAAACAAAAAAAAAACCAAAATATATATTTTTTCGTTTAAATGAAATATCCGAAAAGTACAACACTTACAGAAAAACCACTCACATATTTGGAATCAGCGTTGTGGTTAAAGCTTATTAAACAAAAATGTAAAAAAAAAAAAAAATTTAAAAAAAAATTATAAAAAAAAAAAAAAAAAAAAAAAAAAAAAAAAAAAAAAAAAAAAAAAAAAAAAAAAAAAAATGACGGAGGCTGCGAGCCGTTGGGGACAAAGACGATGCGGAACGTTTCCATTACCCCCGTTAGGGAGGGGCGGAAACCCCTCGCGGACACCCAAATACCAAATAAGCGGGAGGTCCGGAGACCCGGAGAGAGTAAAGGAGGGGAAATATCACCACTACCCTGTCGTTCCCTCGCTTAGGCGAAGACCCCGACTCCTGCACTTTCGGTTTTACCCTTGGGTAGTCCTTTAGTTTAAAAAAAAAAAAAAAAATTTAAATCGAAAGGAGTCGCGGAAAACCAAAAGCAGTCCAATATGTTTGAGTGATGATTCTGTGATCCCTAAAAATTGACGTTAGGATCATTACCTAGAATAATATAAAAAAAAAAAAAAAAAAAAAAAAAATCAAAACTGACGGAGTCTTAAAACTAAAGTCCGATATATATATAATATATTATATATATATATATATTATATAATATGAGATATATATATATATATATATATATATATATATATATATATATATAATATATATATATATATATATATAATATATAATATATATTATAGTCTTTTTCCGTGTAAAGCCCCCACATCGATAATATCTATGATGTATTAAAAACTATCGATCTCGATTTATTAAACTTAAAACAAACACAATAATTTTTTTTATAAAAATGTGAAGTTCATTCTGCTTTTTTGGTCTTTTATAGTTTTATATTTTAAAAAAATTTAATTTCAAAACAAATTTAATAACTTTGATCCCAGCTGTCTTATAAAAATTTCAGAACTGCCAAGGTTCCTCTTTATTGCAAATATATGAAAGAACTTGCACCAAAAGGTTATTTAAATTTCAACATGTTGTATACTGTTCTGGCGCACGAGCAATGAAGGGAGTGCTGAGACACTTCAGTAATGAGTAGTTGAGTTCTGAGGGTTAGTCAAGTTTAACCTAACCTAACAACCCTAACCTAACACAACAAAAAAATTTAAAGAAATTAATTAATTGAAACTATTTTAATTGCATAAATTTTGAATGTGGAGTTTCACCGATAAAGATATATTTTTTTTAATTCCATGTTTTTTATATTTTTTGAAAATACCATCTATTTCTTCCCCAGCAAGGAAAAGAATGAAGCCATAAATTATATTATTCCATTTTATTAAATTTTTATTTTTTGAAAAATATAAAAATTTAAAAATAAAAATATAAAGAAAAACAACAAAAATATAAATGGAAAAAGATTCTACAAATATATTAAACAATTTTAATAATTCATAAACTACTATTTTTAATATTTTATAAATAAAAATAAAGTAGTTTCCTTTAGAAGAACAATAAACAAAAACTTCAATAATATTCAAATTTAAGTAATGAGTTTGAGTCAAATCTACAATTGGATATGGCGAGCCCTTTATTACAGTGTGATTAGAAGAACCATAATTGCAACATTGTGAATTAAATATAACAATATATAATTATTAGAATTTAATATAAATAAATTATTAAAATATTAATATTTGAATCTATTTTCATCCTTTTTTTAAGTATTTTTATTATGTTTAATTATATATTCTAATAAAATCTCTCTGTAATTTGAACTAATACGATTAAAAAAGCAATATTCTTGCAAATTAAATATAATAAGCAGCATAATATGCTAATTATTCAATTATTTTATATATTATTATTATTATTTATTTATTTAATTATTATATTATTTAATAATTAATTATTATTATTGATTATTATTATTATTTATATTATGATTTTATCATTATTTTATTGTTGTTATTTAATATATATTATATTAATATTATTATATTTAAATAATATTTAAATATATTATTTTATTATTAATTATTATAATTATATTATTATTATATTATTCATATAATATATTATTATATTATTATTATATTATATTATTATATATATTATTATTCCTGATTATTTTTATTTAATAGATTATTATTCATGTTAATTAAATTAACCATTTTTTATAATTAAATAACTTTAATTACTATTATTAATTATTGATATATATTTATATATATATATATATATATTTATGAAAATTTATTATTATTTTTATATTTACTCTATTTATTATTATTATTATTATTATTATTGTTATTATTATATATTAATATAGGTATATTATATTATTTAATTCACAAATTAGAAATATTATCTATAGTTGTTTAGATGTTATCATAATAGTATATTATAGTTTATTGCATTACCAATATAATGATAAATTAAATTTCTTTTCCACTTATATCAAGGCTTCTATTGGATTTTTATTCCTTCGTATTTTGAACTCCCAACCCTAAAAATTAATAGATATTTCAGTCATAATATTTATTTTAACCAATATTAAAGTATAAATTTGTAATTAAATAGAGTTAAACTACGAGGAAGTATAACAGTTGTGTTCACTCTGTAATTTATGTATATGTATGGATAAAATCCATATGCCTTATTTATATTTATTCATATTATTCATATACTCACGTACCAAGTAAAAACACAAGATGCTATAATCAACCTTTCTATTGAAGGGCTTAAACAAAAATCAAAATATGTTATAAAGACCCCGAATTCAAGCAATTAAAAAACTTATTACTACTATTATTATATATATATTATCATACTTCAAAATTCTCATATCACTCTCTTCAATCTCCTCGTACTACTCTCATCATCGTTCTCTACTCACAGTTCATACCATCTACACTTCCTGCGTACCTACTCCTCTACTTCTTTCTGAGTCACACATGCAGAACCCTCAAAAGACACGACACACACCACTCAACACGGCTGATGCAATTTTGTAATCCCTTCAGATATTTGGAGAACCTTTATTGCCCGCACATGTTTTCCATAAGAATATTTGAAATTTAATTTTATCTGTACTTATAACAAAATCAACTTAGCTAATATCGTTATTCCACACAACGCACACACATAACAATTGTAAAATTCGTTTGCTACTTCAATGTCTGAATTAAAATTACTCGAATTATTATCTACCACTAATTCACTCATTACACATAAACACACTCAAATAAACTCTCTCGCCACAACTCTAATCTAAACTCATAATCTATGATAAACAATACTCTGCTCATTATCTTATTCTCTCTCATTCTTCTCACTCGCATACACCTATACTATCAATACTAACTATACACATCATACTAATATTATTATTCCACTCCCATAATTACATTATTGCACTTAACTAATTATTATTATATTTCGCTATTAATTATTTTATACTACATATACTCCTTTTCTCTTCACTCTACTTATTTTCAAATTTTTACCTTAACTCACGTTCATTGATTTTCATTTCTTTCATCTCATTTGATTATGCTTATTCAATTTCTCATTCAGTTTTTTATTATTATTATTATTATTATTATTATTCGTATTCCCTTAATACACTATATATTCGATCTATTCATTATATTATTATTACGCTTTTATCCTCTCTCTACTTTCTATCTTTCTCCATTTCTATCTTCATTCTTCTACTCTTACTTTCACTTCTACTTACCTCTCTCATCTCTGCAGCTTCATTCAACTATCATATATACTATTACACTAACTACACATATATACTTACTATATCATATCTATTATTATATACTTATCGCACTATAAATATAATTAATTATTAATAATCTTATCTACTATCACAGACTCTATACATAACAATATATCAACACTTAATTAGTTATACTTATTCATACATAATTATCATTATTCATCATTGAACTCTAACCTGATAATTACTTCTTACTCATCTTATTCAATTCCACACTTAATTGACTTAATCTATCCATACATCACTATCATACATATAATTATATATAACTCTTATTATTCTAATTATCACTTATCTTATGTCAAAATATTAATTATTCATTGAATTACATCATAACTAATTTATTTGATTTATTCATAATTATGCTCTATTATTAATAAATAATTAACATTAATATCTATCTCTTCTCATTCTTCTACTTTCTCTCTCTCTCTATTATTCTAACTGTATAATATTCTCATCTCTCTTTCTTCTTCATCTCTACTTCTCATCTCTCTCATTATCTATGTATTATTAATATTATTATTTTTTAATTTATATTATTATTATTAATAGTCTTGAGTATAGTTTTTTATTACTATGTAAAGGAATTACATGGAATCTTTTCTAATTTTATTTAGCTCGCTTTATCTATTATTATTATATATTGATTTATTATTCATCCTATTACGGGCGTTTTTATGTCGCTCGAGTGCTTCTGTCTATCTCTCTGCTTATCTATTCTCCTCTCTCTCTCTCTCTCTCTACTCATCTACTCTCTAATATTATCTCTATGTGGAAATTATAGTATAATTCATAGTAGTATAATATTGTATATATTTATATTAATTATATATATACTTATTTAATTGCTATATATTATTATTATTTTAGTAATATATATTAGTACTATATATTAAGTATTAATATTACTAATAATTATTTAAATATTAATTTTTTAAAATTATAATATTATTAAATGTTATTATATTAATTAGTTAATAATTATTATTATTAATTATTATTTATTTTATTTATTAGATTAGTAACCGTATTGGTTTCCATTCCAAGGAGATTTCTATTCCTCATTCACGCAATATTATTACAATCTTGAGTGAATTAATCGTTATATATCATTATCATTTGCATTAGTGATTATTATTAGTTGATTATTATTAGTGTGATATTATTGGAATTTCGATATAATATATACTTATATATCTATATTTTTATATATAAAAATTAAATATATTATTAATGAAATTAATCTATGATATTTAGTGTAGGTTATTGTTCAATTATATAAATATATAATCTAATATTTAAGTTGTTAATTTATTAATTTACTGATTAACATGTATCTTTATACATCATATTTTATATAAAATTAATTATATTAAATATAGTAAAATATAACGATTTTATGTTAATTAATATTTTGATTGTGTATAAAATCAAAGTTTTTACAGAACTTTCTATTTTCAAATTTTTAATAACAATATCAATTAGTGCTATTCGTTTTCATTACCTAATTTATAATCCTATTACTATTATATTATTAGATTAATTATTATTCCATGTATTTAATCTATAAGCTGTACATTAACTATTATATATCATATTTAATTTAATTTAATTTAATGTATATAATTTATTTATATATTCCTTCTCGTATCTGAATTATTTTTTCTTATTATATTATTAAGTTAGTTCACACCTAAATCTATTATTATAATGCTAATTAATTATAATACAAGTTTATTTTATTATTAAATTATTAATTTATATTATTATTAATTATGGAGTTAAAATTAAGAATTATATATTATTATATGATTTTATTTACTTATTAATATATCTATTTATTATTACTTCATTACATCTCTTATTAATAGTTCAGTGTCACTGTATTTACTGTCCGTATTTGACTCTATTTAATCCTATAATTAATTGTTATTATTAGGATTAATGAAAGTTAATTATCATTTATGTATTAAATTAATTATATAAATATATAATATTATTTTAGTATATTTATTATTACTATTTGATTGCATTTATATTATTATTATTATAATTTGTGACAAAACAAGTATTAATGTATATATTCATTATATATATTAATTATTATTATTATTAATATTATGATTATTTGATTATTATTATTATATATTATTATTATTATTATTATTATATTATTATTATTATTTATTATTAATTTAATTTATTTTAATTATGTAATGTTTAGTGTTAGATGTTGAGTATACTGTCTACATCTAATAGCGTGATTGATAATATTCATCTTGTATATTTAACACATTAAATTATTGTTAAATACACAGTAATTCAATTAAGCTATATCTATTCTAATATGTATATACTGATGTTTATTTACTTTTGCTATTTAATAGTATTTATTATATATTTATATAATTGCTATTAATATTATTAATTTAATTAATTATTTATTTATTTAATTATTATTTAATTATTATATTAATTTATATATTAATTATATATGGCTATATATATTATGTGAGCTGTATATTTCTTATTGTTAGTGTGACGATTTATTATATGAATTATAATTATAATAAGTATTATTATTATTCAAAAATTACAAGTTTGAGATTTATTATTATTTAGTGTAGTTCTTCTCAACCTCAATTTTCACATTTTATATTTCTCACCTCCTTACTTACTGAGCTGGAGTTAAATAAATTAATAAACTATCATTATAATATTATTATTATTTTAATGTATTATGTAATATCAATAATGTATCAAGAAAATTTGTTTGTTATTGAACTATTAATATATATTTTTCATTTATTCTCGGATTATAGGTACTAGTGATTCCACACGTTATTATCGATTCAGATTTATTATTTCACTTTAATATATTTAATATATATAATTATTTAGTTTAATCAAATTATTATTTATTATATGTATTTGATTTGCTATATAAATTTATATGTTATAATTTAGTATTATATAATTATATATGATTTATAATCAAGTGAATGATTCGCGATAGAATGATTATTCATTCGTAAGAAAATATTCATTACTTATATGCAGTGGTAGTTGGCAAAATTTATTATATTTAATTTAATATAATGTTACATTTACAATTTAATTACTATAATAATTATTATATGTAATTATTAATATTATGGTTGAAATCCATTTTACTCTTCATTATTAGAGTATATATTAGTTATTATATTAAAATTATAATATATTCTTTATATATTAATATTATTAGGATATTATTTATTTATATATATTGATATTATAATATCTATGTCACATTCACATTGATTACCTACATTACTTATAGACGTATTTATAGATTCAGTTTAGTATTAAATTATTATGAAAAATAAGTAAGTTTCCCTATGTAGGAAATGTCTTCCCATTGTGTGTATAGGATCTAGATATTCAATAACCAATTACGATTATTTCATCTCTTGAATTCAAAATCACAATGATCGAAATTAGTAATGATTAGTCATATTTATTAATTTTATGTATTTATCATTCATACTCAATATCATTTGATTGAGATTCTCGAGACGAGTTATATGAGTGTTTATGTATCTCAGTGATTTCTATCTCACTATATGATTTATATTATTATAGTTCACATATCTCATTGATTCTATTATAGTGGATCTTAATTTATTTAATTATCAATTTAAATATTAATATGATATTATATATACTATAATAATAATCTTTATTAATTTTTTGTACCTGCTATTAAGGTGATTTATTATTTTATTATTATTATTTATTTAATATATTATATTTATTTTATATTTATATATTTATTATATATAGTGCCATTAGAATCATGATTATTAATGTCAATATATAAATGTACAAACACTCATTATATATATATATATCATTATTAATTTTAGTAGTCTGTGAATGTGTGAGCAATACATTTCTACTAGTTCTCATATTATTAACGAGGATTTTTATGGTGTAGTAGTCTCTCTCATTAAACACATATCTTGATCTTGATTGTATCTGAATTCTCCAGGACTATTCCACTTATACTGGAGTTCTAATCCTCTCACTCTCAATTCGGTATTGATAATATATATTTAGTGCGATTAATTCATTTATATTATTGATGATAAATATAATGATGGCATATGCACTGAGATATATTGATATTCATCCATAATTTACAATTTAAGTCATATCTATTATGTATGAAAACCTAGCAATGATATTCATCCTAACATTCTATATCTTAACAGCGCCATATGGATATCTCATTCTAGCCTATCTTATCGGTTATATGAGTGTACACATTTATTGTACTTAACAGTGCCTGTAAGCATAAGAAGTATGTATTATGTATCTCTAATGTATATATCAGAATTATTGCTCTATCTCGTATTGAACTGTATTATAAATATGTATATTACTTCTCACTCTCTAACTATACTCGTGAGTCTTCGTTTAATTACATAGACACATATATATTAATGTTTAATTATTTATTATTATTATTATTATTAATGTGATTAATTATTGATGTATTGATTCATTTATTAATTATTTATATTAATTTTATGTGTATAGTGTAAAAGAGTGGTAAAGCTCTATTAGCAACATTCCTGGCATCATACATGCATTCAGAAATTTAGATAAATTACTATCTAATTACTTATATGATTATAATTATATTCTTAGATGTAAACTATATTGTATATTTATGAATTATGTTTTAAAAATTATGCAATTTATTTTATTTATATATTAGTTAATTAACATATGAGATTATATTTATATTGACGTTTCACCTCATATTGTGCTTATTCACATCTCATTCTTGTTTAGTCTATTTAAACTTAATACTTATTATATAATGTGCTCACTTAAATAATCTTATTTGTTACTGAGTGTAATATTGACTTCATGTTGATATGAATTAGTAATCTCCTATTACTCACTAATAACTATCAGTATAAAAATTATTTAAGATGCATTATTTACTAATTGATTTCTTGATATTAAGTATTTTCTAGTGGTTATTATATACCTTTTAATTTACCATACTATTTTTGCAATGGACGAAAATACGTCCCCACTATTAGCCACCCCTCTATATCTTTGAGTCAGATATTGCATAATTTATTTAGTTCAGATTTGAATTGATATTTATATACACTGTAGCTTTATAACAATGCTTAATATAGTGTTAGTGAGGAATAATGTAGAGAGTATTGTTATGAGTTGACCTGTAATGAGTCATAATCTATCTCAAAGTAATGTTTATTATTTCTTATTAATTATCTGCTCTGCAATTACCCTTATTTATAAAATATTATGCATCAATATAAAATTATTTCTCATATATTTGGTTCAATTACTGAGTGTATGTTATCATCATATGTCAGGTTATACTGGCGAGTTGTATATTTATCTATTTAGAAATATTTAATTTAAACACTTATTTATATATGAAAAATGGTATCATTTATTATGTAATCTACACTTCATTATGGACTATCAATTCTTATGATGTGTATTATTTAGCTCTAATTATTGAACTAGTGAGTTCACTAAGTCAGAAATGGACTTATAAAATATAACAGTATTCTGATTGAGTTTGAGTATTATTGTTTTCTATAGACTTATAATTTACATCTTAATGGATATTATTTTATCTATTAATTATGGTTTGTTTCTTGTTTTCACCTTCTATTATGATCTAAAGCTTATGACTCTATTTATATACTTCAAAGTTATTGTGTTAGGATACAGCTCAAATGACTGAAATCCGTACCTCGCTTATGACTCAGACACACACTCGTCTCCATACCTCACAAGTATTTATAGAGAGGTGAGTTTCTGTAAGTCTCAAAATCAATATCGTATATTACTACACACACCTTACCTATTAAGTCTCTTAGTGAGAATTAACAACATCTTTCTACCCTATTTTATTAATCCTCTCATATAAACTGTATACTAAAGTTATATGATATAGATTATACCTACTATTATTAATTTATTATTATTTTGCAGTGATCCACTCATATATAGTTAATACATCCCAATTATATAATTTATCTAATTTAATTTATTATTATTCATTAATAGTTATATTATAATATTTCTATTTTAATTTATTAATATTATTATCCTATTATCATTTAAATATTCATTATTATATTTATTTATAATAATTATTTATAATATTTATTATTATTTTATTATCTCTCTTTTATAATATATATTAACTTTATTATATTTATTTATATAATATAGTCGAAAAATTTAACTATTCACATTTATATAATTAATATTTATATATTTAATTATTATAGTTTTATTATTATTGATATGAGTAATTATTATTATTACTTTAATTATTATAGATTATATTATTGTTTTTATTAATAATATTTATATTTATTATATATAATTTACATTATGGAGCAGCCAACGTGAATAAGTATCATTATTGCTTTATTTTTCTTTTCGTATTCCTATTTATTATTAATATATAGTATCATTAATGCGTGACCTTACTATAGTCATATGATTTAATTTGATATTCTTAGTACTCTCATACTATTGACCTTTTAGTTCACTATTAGATAACCCACATGCTCTGTGTAACACTGATTTTAGTATCCCAATTTGATTATTATAAGTCATTAGTAAATATTTTCATATATTCCATATATTTTTGTAATTTATTTCATTATTACTTATCTTACCACTGTATTAGTCTATAATGTACTTATTTCACGTGTGTATTCATTTATCATATAGTATTTATTATTATTCATTATTAAATATCATTGCGATGTATTATTATTATCTAACACTGAGCTACCATTAATCATGTACTCCTCATCTATTTTATATTATCACTAAATCACAGCTATGTGACACAGCCACATAGTGAGTCCTTATATATCTTATCATTCACTCGCTATGTATGATTGATAGATATATAATCTCTATATTAGTTAATTAATAATGTAGAATATATCTATATGAGAATGTATCCACCAATGAAACCCGATAAAGCTCACATGTAAATTAGATACTTATTGTTAATATACTCATCTCTGTATTCCATTACTATGATACACTTCACTATATTATCTCGGTAATATATTTTCCTCTCTATACATTTTCATACACCTTTCTTTCGAGACCTCATCATTGGTTTTTTTGAACCACACCTCTTTTTAAATTTTTACAGCTTACACCACCTCGTCTATCCACCATTCACGATTGATATTACAGCGTGAGAAAATAAGTATTCATTCAATAACTTAGATACGATTAATTATTACATCCATAAATT
The DNA here is from genome assembly GCA_015478945.1 of Trachelipus rathkii. Classification (NCBI taxonomy): domain Eukaryota; kingdom Metazoa; phylum Arthropoda; class Malacostraca; order Isopoda; family Trachelipodidae; genus Trachelipus; species Trachelipus rathkii. The sequence continues at coordinate 7,373 of JABUQX010017171.1, read as the reverse complement.
AAATTAGATATACTCTTATCATATTATTAGAATCCACATAAGCGTATTTATTCATTCTTTCATGATGTATTTATCATGAAGTTTTATTGAGTGGAAGATAATTATCTATATGTTATTTTTTATTGAATATAATAATTAATTACAATATATTTTAAAACTAATAAATGATTTATTTAATTATATCATCAAAGCAAATTTAAGGAATTTAAAAGTAATTATTTGTAGTACTATATAAATAGTATTAATTTATTCATAATAATTCAACTTAATAAGATGTATCATGCAACTGTATTAATATTTGGGTAACTATAGGTTATTTCCAAATAATGATCATAATTAATATATTAGCTATTTTTAATAATGTATATTTTCCATTAAATTCCTTTCCAATATTAAATCAAGATTATTATATAATCATCGTTATTTGATAATATTAAATATTAGATTTCCGCTATTATGTGTGTAGATTGATTACACTATACCAATCTATCACTCAATTAAAATGATTAGAAGTTATATTACACTACAAAGATAGGTGTAGAGAGATTCTCAGTGCGTATACTCGTTGAATCTAGAACATAGAGATTATCAATACTTCACATGGTATAGCAATGCGTGGACAATTTAAAGTCACACCACAGAAGTAGAGCAAATAATATTCCCATCTAAAGATATAACTAATGAATGTCCCACAAAAAGTAACATAAAAATCATCCAGTCTTTAGGCATTACGCACAGGACAATACCACTGGGCAATAAAACATATAGAAATCCTTTGAAAATGTTTAAGTAGATCGTATCATTTTTCAGTTAAACTGCATATATATGAATGTCTTACTAATTATTAATCGACGTGACACACGTTGGTGAGTAGAATCATAGTCAGTTTATGTCATTTTTACTCAAAGTGTGGTAATTATTATGTGTATTCAAAGGAACAGAGAGCTTTATGAAATTCATTTTGATACACATACGCTTTATAGATGTTATACCTATATTCATGTGTATTAAACATTTAAATGAGAGACTGTGTAATATGAAGTAACACAAAATATATTATTATGAGCCTATAACGAGATGCTATAAAGTAATTATGAGTAGATTCAGTATAGATTGTGAGCCATTCACACGGTCACTATATGCTATGTTTTTTGGCTATCTCCTGTGTGTCAATTACAGTAAGTTTAATAGTACATACCGTATAAGCTTTTCCGGTTTGAGCCAGACAATGACTTTAATAACACAAGATACACAAATCACCGATTGCATCATAAAGGAAGAAATTAGTAAAGATGAAACACATAAAAGTGAAAAACTCCTAGCAATTATTTTATTTTATATCAAACACCTAATAAAAATTAGAATCATAAACAAAAAAAAATAAAAGAAGTATAATGAAAGAACATTGAGTAATGTATGCCAGTAATGTATTATAGTATGAAAGGATCCCTATTTTAACCAGTACTCATGATGTTATTAAAATAAAAATAATAATAAGTTAATAATATACTATTTACATATATATATGGAATTTATGAACTTCTAGTAATAATTTTGTTACGGAAATAGCCTACTAAGTAAGAGAAGGCAATAGACTCATCTCACCTCGATAAAGTAGTATTAGATATATTCACCTCAGATATATTAACCAACATATCGTGCGTTTAATTAGTGAGAGTGAGGGCTATTGATAAATGGCAACGGACACTCTACTTTGCGTATCACTTAGATGTCAACAAAGAAAATAGATATAATAGACTTTAAGTTTATCATAGCATAGGAAGAGATTACTTATTGATATACAATACATCATAATTCTACACTTACACTTATTATCTACAACCCTTGCTATCAACCAATGAATATAGAAATTGAATGTCTTACATAATGTGTAGAGCTATAGGCCAGTGATGGAAATCCAGTAATACTATTTTGAGTAATATAATAGGGTTAGTCAAATAAAAGATTCTCATGTAGTATAGTATACAACGGTGATATCGAGTCCAGCGCGTGTTAATGATAATGACACTTCCCTATTCTTACCTACTCACTTCTTCAGATTACCCTTAAAAGTCAAATATACAGAGCAACAGATATATCTTATAGTTTATATTTTAGCTTAAGTAGTACCCCTAGTCTATGCGGAAATTTAGATAATCACACGAGTGAGTTTAGTTATCATAATAATTTTTAATGTTATACATGATTTATAAGATAAAGGTTAGGTATTTACATATATATTATCTACTAGCACTATATCACATTAAGATTCTCCTATATTCAGATATTAACTATTCCAAATACGATCTTAGGTATATATAATAGTATATAATATCCATAGTATTTAACATATATATAATATATATAGTAGTATATATTTAATTAGATGATTATATATATATAATTATTTATAATGAATAATATATTATAATATAGTTATAATATAAGTATATATAAGTAATTATATATATTATATATTATATATAGATTTTATGAACTATCAATAATCCAGATAATATAACTTTAAAACTATCACGACTGAATGGTCGGAGAAGCTCGTCTCTATCTAGATTCTAGAGAATAAGTAAATACTATTATGATATGCCATACACTGTTAACTAATGTCTGACCTTATACATTAATATATATTATGATAATTTATAAATGAAACTATTTGAAATATGTAATATTATATAATATGATATATTGATATAATTATTATATATTTAATATTATTATTATTAATAATAGAGTTTAATACGCTCGTATCATCATTATTATCACATCATCATTACATTTATAGTATAATTAATAATCAGATGATAAAAATATTACATACATACTTAGTACTATACTAATGTTTACGCTATTCTCATTCAAAGATCATATGCTACTACATGTATTATTACTCACTTGCAATCTCTCATATCATACCTATATCTTCTCTACGTCCTCTGATCTATCTTCTATACTCTCTTTGATATACTAGTTATCCTTAACACTCTCATGCATACGACTCCTTTCATCTCTCTATGACTTAACTTATCCCCCATTATTTCTTCACTCATATTCATCTTCTCTTTGTTAAGTATGTACAGTAAATATTGAGTGACACTAGATATCTTATTAACACTTTTATGTAAACACTCTCACTTTCCTAAGTCAAAGTCCTACTCTACTCATTCTACCTGATGATTCACTCTATCTCGTGAGCTAATATCTCATTTCGTGATTACCCTAATTTATATATTTCATTAATATAATGATCACTAATAAAAAATCTATTAGTAAAAATAATATACTTATTATAAAATACTTTTAATTAATACTTTCATTACAATTTAAAAGTAAGTATATAAATAATTATAACCTGATAAATTAGCTGTGATAAGTATATGTTATATTATGAGTAGTATCATTCATTATTGGTGACTTATAGTAGATATATAGTTTTCACGTTCATATACTATAGCATAAATATAATTATATATAAAACACCTAATAATTGTGAATAGGTAGTATATATTGTGATGACTTATCTTAATAATTAGTATCTACAGTAAAGCTTATCACTAACCCCTAATGAGTTTATAAATTTTGGAAAGTGTTAAGCAGATAATTACTGTATATTAGTTACATCACTGATGTATATATGAAAGGGTGTAATGTTTCAGACATTAGTGACTGAACTAAAACAGTAACAGTGGACATCCATATCAATAAATAATAGCGAACTCCGGTTATATATAATTCTTATTATAACCCATTTATACAATTCTCTATGTCAATACTCATAAACCCCGAGACTATCACAAATAATTAAAGTTAATACCATTATTAATATAAATTCATTACAAATATAAAATATGAACTCCTCCACACAAGCATGAACTCATTAATTTGAGATATCACGATTGAATCATAGTATAAGCGTGACAGATGAACATATAATACGTATCAATAATAGGACTATTAGAGAAGTAGGCGCGTATAAACATACGACAAAGTATCAGTATTAATTTCATATACTAACGTTTAGATATAAATGTATGTGAGTTAAGTCATATATTATATAGAAGCTCAGTTTATACTAAGTAAAGTGAGAGCTTATCAGTGTAAGAGATATTAAGTCATTTATACAAATATGAAAAAAATAAATAGATTAAGATGATAATGAAGAAATAGGAGATAAAAAGTCTTTATTTACAATATACCTAATATATATTATAATAATTATTATTTGTAGTGTTATTATATACCTGTAAGCACTAGAGAGAGTTTCAGAGAAAGATGCAGATTCCAGACACTTATATAAGAATATCATGAGTAATATAAGATATTTTAAATAATTTTCTATCATATTTTATATCTTAATATATAGGTAATGTACACACACTGTCCGAATTAGATCCTCAAACCATACATGATGAACTTATATTCACAAACACGAGTCTACACTAACAACGTGGTATCACCACGAATCATATCCACATTACTTAGCACATCCGGCTATTCCACACTTATTACCACTAGCGACATAACACGAGTCTGCTATACGTCTCTCATAGAACTACGCGGTACTTACCTTCTCCAGCGTCCTCCATCAGCAGAGTAGTTGCAGTCTCCGATAAATACTTTAAAGCGCTATAGATATATCTCTCTGAGCAATGGAATTAAAGACATCATAAATCCTTTTATAAGGAGAACTGATTCCATGGACAATTCTATTATTTATGACTGAGAGCAGAATATATAGTATAATTAAAAAAGTGTTATTCATTATGTCATCTGTGACTAAGTACTTATATATTGGGCAATTTCACTAAGATTATATATTATGATCTACCTGATAATATATATGATCTTTGAGATATCAATTATTGTATTTATTATAGTTGCATTAGATGGAGCGTATATTTACTTTAAAGTAATTTATTAACAGTGAATAGAGGCTTAATAATAATAATTAAATTATAATTAATAATATTAATAATATAATCTATTGTACACACACAGTATATATATAGATATATAATTAATATATAATTAATGAATATTATTAAATTTACAAATAGAATTATATAATATATATATAATAAGATTTCATATGTTGAAATATAATATACCCTTAAGAGTTAATAATATACTCTTAAACTATAGTTTGAAGTCTATATATTTCATAAATATAATAATAAACACTCATACTATATATATATATAATATATAGAATAATAATAAATATAAATTCAAATAATTAAAATATAATAATTAATAATTAATAATAGATAATAATAATAATAATAATAAATATACAGTATAATATACACACATTTAATATTAATAAACTTGAAACTCTGTCAAAATTTTTTATAAAAATGAATATTATCCACATTATCGAACATCTTTCGTCGAAGGCTAGCTATTATATATAAGAATGTCATTATTACGTGGCAATCATTATTATATTCTACTCGATTTCTTATTATCTAATTTGATTATGAGATTAGGCGATTATTATTATTATTATCTATTCATTATTCAATTATTATTATTATTATTATATATGATTATTTAATTATGAATTTGTTGTAGTCAATTGTTTACGTTCCTCTGTAGATATCTATTAATAAATAATTCCTTACTTCTCTAAGATTGCTATTAAGTATCACACTTTGTATAATATTATTATATTGTGATTCCTCTAGATTAGCATTATACGAGTATATCTTCATTATTATTGATAATTCAAGTATATTCGATTATTTTATACTTTATAATACCTAATTACATCCTCATATTAAGTATAGTGTGTATGTCATAATTAATAATTATTATTATTACTTATTATTATTTAATATTATTTTGTATTATTATTAATGTATGCATAGGATAAATTTAATACATTTAAATACTTATTATATTTATATTATTTAATTAAATTATTATTAATATATATAATAATACTATACTTTAATATTAACTTGGACTCATATTTTTTTCATGCGACTAAACAGTTGAATCATCTCACTAGTATTTACTCCTATATCTTATTAATTCATTATTAATTATCATTGTATAATATATATATATTTTACACACACACTCACAATCAATGTAGACAATTTCTCGCCGCGGATATCAAGTGACTGCCCTTCAACACTGGAGCTACGGTTAGTAAATAAGACTAGCTCGGAGCAATCTGTCTAGACCAGGTATCATAAAGCTCTCTACGTTTCCTATACAAGTTTAATTGTATATGTATTGAGAAATTGACTTTTAATGTATACCGAGACATAGTTAAGTGAAATGTGTTAGTAATAACTACGCTAATTTCATAAGAGGTTAAAAGGGACCGAGGTAAATGTAATGTCGGAACATTATTTTGTCTCAATTTATATTTATAATAAAATTGAGTTTATTTACATGAACTTAAAATTTACAGTTTCTTCGTGGATTTTTATTAATTTACTTTTTAGAAGATGAAGATTAAACATTACTGAATATGCTGTTATTAAAAGTTTGATTTTAGGCCTATTTGTAAAATTCCAAATCTCTAGGAATTATGTCCGTCCATTATACCTCGTGAGTTGAATATTCATAATATTAGATAACATCAATTACATTTTTGTTCTTTTGACATTATGTTACGGTTTTCAATAAATATATATATATACACTATATTATATATATATTTTTTTATATACCTAATATATTATTAGTTAATTATATTTTATAATTTATAGATAATATTATATGAAAAATATATACTAAAATTAGAATATATATATTATATTATTAATAATTAGATATATTAAATATATATATATATAAATTATATATATATTATAGGTTATCATAATATATATAAATATGGATATAATTAATATTTATTATAAAACTAAAAGTATATTAATTTATATTATTAATAGTTATAATATATATAATATTAGGATACTTAATTTAATATAAATATTTCTAATTAGATTATATATATTATAAATTATATATTAATAATATTATAACACGAGAATAATTAATTATTATTTACCTTGTTATGTTAATATATATTATATTATATTTAATATTATAGATATTTATATAATTATTTTATATAAAGATGGTATCTGAGCTATTTGATAGCTGAAATAATATCAAATAATTTAATGTATCACGTATTAAATTTTCTGCAGAATGTGCAGAAACTACATCAGGAAAAGTTAAACAACCCAAATTTTACATTCTCGGCTGTTATGACTTGAGTTAAATAAATAGAACTAATATCCATATACTATATATAACCCCTTCAAACAAAATCACACTATAAAAACTAAATTAACCTTATATAGTTCTCACTATTATGATCGATAGCAGTA
>JABUQX010017170.1:30000-32327 GCA_015478945.1 Trachelipus rathkii | reverse complement strand
AAAAAGAGAGAGATATATATAATATATATATATTATATATATTCATCATCACCCACTTCTTTCCCAAAGACTGGAGGTAAGGTTGTAACATACATGTAAACAGAAAGATAGTAGCATTGATATGATGCAGTCGAAAAGAAAAACTCAGCTTATCGCCCTTTTACCTTTTAGTGAGAACTCGTCGCGTCAGGAAAAATCATCTAAGCTTCCACGGGACGGACGGACCTCACTATGGCTCCTCGTCAATGTAGGGTTCATCCTTGGCGCAGGTGGGAACAACCCATACCCCGTCAACAAACCGCATTCACCCTACTTATGTACGTTTTTTCTTGCGATGCCAAATTACATTTTTCTCATCTACACGGGCACATAACTTGATGATACTGACTCGTCGCACTTTTTTTTTTGGTCTCCCAGCCCAGCCGATTTCCAGCACACTCACCATATACAACCGCTTAAACAACCGACTATAATCCCACTTGACCAAACCATATCAACGTACTTTTCAATTTTTCTCCTCATATACCCTTTCTTCCCCAACAAGACTTCTCTAATAAGTTCATTCTTCATTTTATAAACTTCTTTTCAAACTAACACGCTAGGATTGTCCTCTGAAAAATTGTATTTTTAGATCTATACCTCTTATTCAGACCATAAGTCTTCACTACTAATACATTACAGGTACAACATGCCTCACGAAGACCTTAGGGCACTCAAGACTTAGTCCTTTACTTCACCAACGATTTTTCAAATTTGCACCAGCGACTTCGTCTTCCAAACTATCCTAAACACTCTGATCATGCCGTTCCTTTTCATCAACATTAACTAACATTTAAAACTCAGACACTTGTTCAGCTGCTCACCATCTAATAACTTCACACCGAGGATTGGCCTCACTCACAACATAACTTACTCTTATTACGTAAATTTTTCAACCATCATTTACAAAACCTTGTCAATCTCTAACTAATCCTCGTCAAACTTTCTTCAGATTCGTACACAAAATCAATCATCCCATTAATACGAAAGCACCCTCCACTTCTCCTATTCTTTCCATCATTCATAAATCTAACACATCTTAAACATGAACTATAAATGTCTTTCGTACCCCATCCATATACAATTGAATAACCAAGGAAACATAACACACCCATGCCTTACTCCGCTATTAATATAAAACAATCACTATTGACTATTTTATTCTTACACACGCTTCTATCATCATAGCATACTTTTCATTCATTCAGAAGCTTACAATACACATATATCACTAACCTGCATACGAGCTTTCCATTAATCATTCATACCTGTTGAAAATCCATAAAACTACTACAATTTATTCTTCTTTCTCCTTTTCTTTCTCCTCAATCATTTTTTTCAATGTAAAGCTTTGATCCACACATTCTCTCTACCACTTCTAAACACACATTGTTTTTAGCACAATGCACTCTTCAGTTCCACTCGAAGCATCTTTCGACCAATAACGCAGCATTATCATCCTAACACACACAATAAACTAATCCCGTATAATTCCTACATGTTCCCTTATCCCTACTTATATAAGGGTTATTACTGCTCTCCTACATCCTCGACTATCCTCATAAACGCTTTGTTACATAACTTTCAAATCCACTCAATCTCCTTTCCATTATTCCTTCTTGCACCGTCAAACCCACACACATTCAATATCGCCTTTTCATTACTGAGAATGTTATACAAATTTTCGAAGTGTTCCTCCACACTCTCCACATCCATTTATCAGTTACGAAAGCACCATCCTATTCATTATTCTAAGAGATTCCCCTTATTCTCATTCTTACCTTTTCGCACTTCCATCCCAGAGAGCTTCCAATTCCCTTGTAAGTCCTTGTAAGTCCCCATTCATCCTCCTTCCAAACTGTTCATTTACCTCTTTTTTCCTCCTACGTATGCATCTTTTAATATTCCTTTTTTCCTCCTTATATAATTCCAAACATCTTTCTTTTGAAACTTCATCATTGGCTTTTAGAACATTCAACAACGCTTCTTTTTTACTTTTAATTGATTGCATCACCTCTTCATTCCACCACTCATGTTCATTCTTATTCCTATTTGCAATCCAATCTTTCTTTTGCACTACTGAACAACCACTTTCCTTCATTTGCTTCCAGATTTGTTTCAGTTTAACTTGTTCACATTCAAATGATTTATTGCAAGTACTTATTCCTTATCCCTTGTTCTTAACTTCTTCACTCTTAATTTTACCTACCTACTTCCTTCCTTATCACCTCTCTCTCAATCCAAGTCCCCACTAACCTAATTTTACATAAAACAACAATGATCCGATA
>JABUQX010017170.1:0-20000 GCA_015478945.1 Trachelipus rathkii | reverse complement strand
TAAAAGGCCACAAAGTTTTTTTTTTATTTTTTAAATTTTTTATTTTGGAGCTCAAGTTGGTTAAAATGCTACACTTCCAATACCGCTGGGTGAATCCTTGTCGTCAGTAAGCAAAACCAAGCTTGTGTGATAGGCCCCACTGCACAGTTTAAATCACTCAGTTACTGAAAATCTGTGAGTAACAGAGATGGCGGAAGAGAGAGAGAGAGAGAGAGAGAGAGAGAGAGAGAGAGAGAGGGAGAGAGGAGAGGAGAGAGAGAGAGAGAAGAGAGAGAGAGAGAAGAGAGAGAGAGGAGAGAGAGAGGACGAGAGAGAGAAGAGAGAGAGAGCAGAGAGAGAGAGAGAGAGAGAGAGGAGAGAGAGAGATCAAACAATTTTATGAATATATTTCAGAAGTGAGATAGGGTAAGAAGAGGAAAGAGAGAGAGAGGAGAGAGAGAGAGAGAGAGAGGAGAGAGAGAGAGAGAGAGAGAGAGAGAGAGAGAGAGAGAGAGAGAGAGAGAGAGAGAGAGAGAGAGAGGGAGGCAAGGGAGGAGAGTAGAAATAGGGACGAGAGAGAGAGAGAGAGAGAGAGAGAGAGAGAGAGACGGAGAGAGAGAGAGAGAGAGAGCAGGAGAGGAAGAGAGCAGAGAGAGAGAGAGAGAGAGGAGAAGAGAAGAGAGAGAAGAGAGAGAGAGAGAGAGAGAGAGAGAAGGAGAGAGAGAGCGAGAGAGAGAGAGAGAGAGAGAGAGAGGAGAGAGACGAGAGAGAGAGAGAGAAGAGAGAGAGAGAGTAGAGGAGAGAGAGAGGGAGAGAAGAGAGAGCGAGAGAGAGAGAGAGGAGAGAGAGAGAGAGAGAGAGAGAGAGGAGAGAGAGAGAGAAGAGAGAGAGAGAGGAGAGAGAGAGAGAGAGAGAGGAGGAGAGAGAGAGGAGAGAGAGAGCGAGAGAGAGAGAGAGAGAGAGAAGAGAGAGAGAGAGGAGAGAGAGAAGAGAGAAGAGAGAGAGAGAGAGAGAGAAGGAGAGAGAGAGAGAGAGGAGAGAGAGAGACGAAGAGAGGAGAGAGAGAGAGAGAGAGAGAGGAGAAAGAGAGAGAGAGAGAGCGAGACGGAGAGAGAGAGATATATATATTATATATATTATATATATATATATTACTATATATATATAACTATATATATATATATATACTATTATATATATATATATATATACTATATATATATATATATATATATATATATTATATATATATATATATTATATTATTATAATATATATATATATCCATGCTCCTCCGAGGAGTAACACGAAAGAAGCTAGCAGGGCATAATTAATTACAAAAATTACAAACTTAAGCAGAAATCAGAAATTTATTATTATTTTTTTGTAAATAAATTTTAAAAAAAACTTCCGAAGAATACTTACTTGAATGGTAAATCTTGAACGTGAAACGTTTGGACTTAACTTCTGGGGCAGGGCACACATGAAAGCCAGGAAGATAGATCAATGAATCGGCTTTAAGCGAATCTTTGTCACGATAGCCATACAGAGAATTTTTCTAAAAAGAACAACAAAAATACTCATATTATATTATATTTTAATAAAATAATAATTTAGTTAAGGTACACGTGCGCTACCGTATTAACATCACTAACAAATGTAAGTCAGCGTGACGGATCATAATTTATTGACAAATAAAATCTTGAAATTAATAAAATCAATATACCATACCTCATGTATATCATCCAATAGAAAAAAAAATCAAAATACCTTCAAAATGAACCATCTCTTTTCCCATCGATGAGAGAGCAGAAACCCTTTGGAATCCTTTCTTCGGTAGAGCCATCCATGATGATCACCCAATCCCAAATCTCGACACGAGATCCGACGACTCCCTCCTAAAATGTTTTAACATGCTATTTTGACTCGGCGCATTTTAAAATATTCTTCAATTTTCGATATATTTTAACATTTTTTATTAATAAATTTTTTCACATTATTGAATAAATTAGTGGAACAAAATTCACCTCAAGTTAATAGAAGTTATTACTTTAGTATTAAATTTAGAATAGATGCTACTTACAAAAGTTTGAGTTGCCGTTAAAAGAAGAAAGAATGAAGAAAGAGAGAAAAAAAAAGAAGTAGGAAAAAAAAGATGATAATAAATTTTGATTCCCTCGTATAAATATTTTAAGGAAATAAAGCCAAATTCTTATTAAAATACAAAAAGAATTAAGAACGAAGCAGGAGGCGAAGTAGAAGCGTAGTAAAGATTTTTAATATAAAAAAAACTGCAACAATTACTATATGTGAAGCATTTCGACCTTACCCATAATCAAATGTCTTTTTAAGCTTAAGCTTTCAACGAATTCCAACACATACCATTGTTATCCAAAATGATTCCTTTTCTCCAAGCAGACGGAGAGCGAGATTTCGTTTCACGAAGAACGACTTTAGAAACAGCAGCAGAACCTACAGAAGAATTATCCCCGCATTCACTTTTCTGAATGAATTCGTCATTTCTACTACTACCACCACCACCACCACAACCAGCACCACCACCGCAAACACGAAAACTATCCCCATCATTACTACCACTAATATTAATTCTTATACTGCCTTTACTACTACTAGCCGTCTTACGATTAATAGCATTGCCATGAACAGAGATATTCGAATCGTTATCTAATGCTTTTTGATTATACCTAATATTTAAATCATCATGAATGTTAATAAAAGCTTTAATAGTTTTAAGGGTATAACTAAGAGCTCTGTTCATGTCAATATATCTTAATAAGTTAGCAGAAATATCAGTAGAATTATCAGAAAAATTCCAAATAGAACATAAATTTTTGTTGACATGGAACTCAACATTATTAGACATATCACACGTCACAGAACTACTATTACTAACTGTTGAAGTATCTGCTCCAAATGAACAAGTACATTCTTTACCTTTCGTTTCTTGATAAGACTCCTGTGATAAATAAGAAGATTGAGAATGTCTAATAGGTGGAGGAGGAGAGGGCTTTAAACAAGATTATTTAATAATAGCAGGCTAATTTTTTTTTTGGGGGGGTGCTTGGACATAGTATATATATACATTCTACTTGTGAAAGTCGTCAATTCGACTCACAATTTAGGGGCTCGAGCCACGGGGAACATAGGGGGGACCTTTTCCCATACCCCGTAGCGGAGGGGCGGAGGAACGCCGGACCCCTCAATAGCCAAAGGAGCGGGGTTACCGGAGCACTCACCAGGAGGGGGGGAATAGCCTACCGCCGTAGTCCCCGGAAGTCCGAGAGACCCCAACTCCTGCCATCGGCTGCGGTTTACCCTGGAGTGTTTCTTCAGTTAAAAAAAAAAGGAAAACAAATATTAATAGAAAGTCGATCAATTAACGACTCACCAATCATAGGACATTCAATACTATAAAGACTCTTATATTACTTTATAATTTTAACAATACTTTTTTTTATTTTTTATTTTTTTTAGCATTGTTTGTGCAAAAGCTATCATCATTCCATAATTGTATTTCTTTTCGCTGTAGCTATTGTAGTTTTTGAGATATAGATTTTTTTTTTTTTTTTTTGCATTTTCCGCTAAAATTGGACCAGCATCCCCGCAATGTATTCCTTTTCCCGGTAGCTGTTGTAGTTTTTGAGATTATGGATTGTGGCTCTCTAGTGAACCATATATATATATATATTAGTAATATATATATTATATATATATAATATATAATATAAAATATATATAATATAAATATATATATATTATATAATATGATATTATATATTAATATTATAATGAAAGTGAAAGCTTAGTGTTGACATGTTTTTTGTTCTTTTTATTTCTTTTAAAAAATATTTTTTAGTACTTTGTTTGATAATAAATCAGGGTTGCAAACTTTTCAGACTAATTTTATTTTTTAGTTCGGTATAACCCATGAGGTCCGCTTATATATATATATATAGTATATATATATATATATATATTATATTATAAAATATATATTTATATATATAATATATATATAAATATATATCATATATATATATATATTATTAATATATACATATATATATATACTATATATATATATATATTATATATATATAGAGAATCCTGTATTATTAGATATATATTTTATTTCTACACTATAATATATATATATATATAATTAATATCAATTTTTTCTCTAATTTTTATGTTATGCAAATAAAATTAATAATAATAATGGTTGAAATGTTAAGACCAAGATTGTCTTGCAAAAAGCATAGAGATTATTATTATTATTATTATTATTATTATTATTATTATTATTATTATTATTATTCATTATTATTATTATATATTAATTATTATTATTATTAATTATTTTATTATTTATAACTTATATTATTATTATTTTCAATACTTATTATTATTATTATTATTATATTATTATTATTTTATTATTATTGTTATTATACGATATTGTTTTGTTCATTGTTCATTATTATTATTATTTTTCATTATTTAATATTATCTATATTATTATATTAATCTATCTATATTATTATTATTATATTATTTAAGTTATTTTTAATCATTATTATTATTATTATACATTTGTATTATATTATTTTTATTATTATTATTATTATTATTATTATTATTATTATTATTATTATTATTATTATTATTATTATTATTATTATTATTATTATTATTATTATTATTATTACTTATTATTATTATTTATTATTTTTTATTATTATTATTATTGATTGATTAAATCTGCCATAAAATAAAATAAAAATATTCGAATTACGAAGATTTGAAAATCAAAGAAGAACAACCGCAAAGGTGACATTAATTACTTCTATGTATTTTAGGTCAAAAAGCCTTATCATAGTTTTATTTATTATTTAAGATTGGAAGCAGAGGAGCTCCGTTTCTGCTTAGAATCGTCCTTTTGTTTGAATCTTGAGAACTTTCGTTTTTTTTTTATTTTAATAATAAGTAAGATTGTTGCCAAGTCGACTTCCTCCTTCTTTGTTGCAAATAGGAAGGTCAACATTCGTGCTAAAGGAGAATGAATAAGGTGTAATAATATTATATTAATCTGCTAATTGATAAGTTTCCTGGTATTGGTTTAGAGTATTTAGACTCGAATGGGCTGGTATTTAATATCAGTTTGTTTCATTTGAAGAATGATTATACTCCTGTTGAGTCAGCTGTTGTTGAACTTAGGTCTATATACATATCATCTTTATTTTATCGTCTGGCAATACCGTAGAATGTACCCTGTTCTTTTGATATGTGCTCCCTGTTGCTAAATTCTTGTGTGTTAATTGTTCAACTATTTGTCTGTGGTTTATATATTATTTTAAATGTTCTGTTGGTTAAATAGGTTATGGTTTATTATTAATTTTTCTCCTGTCTTAATAGTATTTAATATGTTGTAAGATAATTCAATATGGTATATCGGGAGTTTCCATGCAATCTAACCTGTGATGACCAAAGTAAATTTTTACTGTAATGTTTGTATTTTCAATCGCTTTTTCTGGCTCACAATTTTAAAGTAAATTTTATAATATTTTAAGAAGTAAGTTATGGTTAAATTC
The DNA here is from genome assembly GCA_015478945.1 of Trachelipus rathkii. Taxonomy (NCBI): domain Eukaryota; kingdom Metazoa; phylum Arthropoda; class Malacostraca; order Isopoda; family Trachelipodidae; genus Trachelipus; species Trachelipus rathkii. Next base: position 14,409 of record JABUQX010017170.1, on the reverse strand, counting down.
TGTGATTCGAAATTAAATTCATCTATTTATTTTAATGTGTTAACTTATGTCGTTAGAATTATCCTCTTGCTAATTGGTCTGGCTTGCCAGCGTATATATTTCGTACTAATCTAGTTGGCAATTAGTATCAGATCCTTAGCGTTTCTTTGTCATGTAATAGTTTGGTAAATATTTGATATAATTTATATTTTATTTATTAATTTATTATAGGTTTTGTTCTTTTTGTTTGCGTGTCGTTATATCTTTCTAAATGGTTCTCTATGCATCATGTGTTCAATATTATTTCTTAATTATAAAATAGGTTTTGTTCCTTTTGTTTGTGTCGTTTAGTATTATCCCTGGTTTCTCCTTATGACTTGGAATAGGAGTCAAACTAAAGATATCATCTTCTAACTCGCGTTAAGAATATATTTTATTATTTATTCATCTATTTTTTTTTCGATATTTTAATATTTTTGTTATTTAATTTTAATTTTATTTTTTTTAAGTATCTTTATTATCTTCATTTGTTGTGCGGTTTCGAGGTTATCTAAATTTAAATTAGCATAGATATTAGGTGGCGATTCTGTTTCATATTGTTAATTATGGATTATGAGAAGTTTTTATTTATTTATTTTCTTATAACTATTTATATATAAAGCGGTGTGTCAATTCTATACTTGCTCTTGTTACTTTTTGATGTTTTTATAATACAAATTGAACCCTTGCCTGCGTTAATCTTGCTTTGATCAGATAAGGTTTGTGGTCAAGTCCTATTTTTTATGCAATTGTTTTAGAGGATCCCTCAGATCTAGTATAATCTTATGGCAAGATATTCTACTAGTCACAGAGTGGCATAAACAATTTTCCATGGTTCATACAGTGGGGAAGGCCGAATAAGCATTCAATAAATCAATAAGTAAGATTAACTTGGATGTTAATAAAAGATAAGCTTGGTTTGTCCTGTCCAGGATAATATTAAATAGTATTGAATAGTATTGATATAGTAATAATAGTATTAAAAGTATTGATGTATTTAATAATAGAATATCGTTTAAAAGTGAGGTATTATGTGAAATTACTTTCAGCTAGTTTTCTTTTAATAGAGTAACTTTTCTTAAGAGCAGTCAATGTTTTTAAAGGGTTAATAACAGTAACATTTTTATTCAATGTCTGGTATTGGTTTAAATGTTTTTAATCGTTGACCTATTATAAGTAATTGCCGACAATATATTTATGTTATTTATTTTGTCAAACAAGAATATATTTTAAATATATCTGGTTGTTTAAAATAGTTGGACGGACCGCAAAAATTGTGCAAAGTTGTCCGTCCCGAATTTTGATTTTCGATTTTCAGCGTTCTACTTGGTGCGCGTAATCTTTCCAAAGATACCAACTTTCACTGATAATTTCGCAAATTTTTCGATTCTGTATATGTTAAATATATATATACATAAAACATATAATATAAAACATCACTACAATAAAGTATATATATTATGATACTATATGATATATATTATATATATATATATATATATATATATATATACATATATATATTCTAGTATATACTATAATATATATATAATATAAATTTATAAATGATATATATATAATAATGATATATAATACGACATATATATATATAATATATATATATATAATATAATTCTATATATTAAATATATATATATATATATATATATATCATATATAATATATTATAATTATATAATATATAATAAATTTATATTATATAAACTATAATATACTATATATATTATGAAATTATATATATAAGTATCATACGGAGGTATACTATCTATATATAGTATTAACTATACGTGCCCTATCATTAGAGGTATGATATATATAATACTTATATAAATATATAGTTATAATATATCTAGTACTAGTATGCTAATAGTAAATATTATAGTATATTATGCGTATAATAATCAATTAATATAATATTCTATATATATATAATATATCTATATAATATATATAATACTATTATAAATATATCAAATATAATATAATTAGATTATATATTATATAATATACTTATATATATATATATATACAATAATAATATATATAATATATAGTAATATATATTAATATATATAGGTATATGATATCTAATATTATCTATATGTATATATTCGTATAGTATACCTACTATATATGATATATATATATATAATAGTAAAATATAATATTATTATATTGATATATATATTATATCGTATACTATAAATAATATATATATATATATATTATACTATATACTTTATCTATATATATATATATATAATTTATATCTATTATATCATATATATTAGTTACGGTAGATGAATATATAATAATATATCATAATATATATAATTATAAATACTATAGATATAATATAACTATTATATATCTATATATATATATTATAGTATAGATATAGTAGCGTATTATATATATTCGTAAATTATAGACAGGTTTATTTTTTTAATCCAGAAGAAAGGATGTTGCAGATGGAAATTGACGCTGACAGATGACCGATACTGACACGTTGAAGGCCAATGCGATTGCGCACCTCCTAGTCCTCATCTCTCATACAAGACGCTATTCGCACATATAGCATAAACTAGCTAACCCCAAACTTGAAGCTACTCACTTTGATGAAGAGTGAATACAGTCAGTATGGAAGAATATATTAACCGGTGCTTATTAGTGGAAAGACAATCCGTGTCGCAAACGAGGATACCCCAAGTGAACGATACGCCCATCTGCTTGGGGTATTATATTACCGCGGTATGGTTTGGAATCTTCTTGGTTAATTTTAGCTATAGTTGTTGTTTTTTTAGCTTTTTTTTGGCTACATTTATTTCGTAAAGTTTTTTAGATGAGATTTTACTAAGTTCTTTGGTTAATATTTACCTAAATTTTTTTAGTTTTTTGACTTCCTTTTGGTTAGTATTTAACTAGTTATTGTGAGATCTTTACCCTATTTTATATTTTCGCAAGTTTTTTTATGTTATCTTCTTAGGCTAGATTTTAGTAGTTTTTTAGATATTCATTCATGTCATTACGAATGTTTGTCAGATGTTCAGCAGATGCTTTGTAAGAATACTCTTTTTTGGTAGGTTTTTTAAAAGCATCTCGTGTGAAAAAATCAGATAGTGAGCGTTAATTTTCTATTATTTTTGTTGTAGATTTTCGTGTGTTAGCGAATTCTTAAGAAATAAGTTGGATTTGTTTTGTTTTTTTTAGATTTTAGTTGTTTAACTTTTCGAGAGAAATAAAATTGTAGTTCTTTAATGTTCTATTAATTCTTGTTTGTAAAGATGTTTCCGAAGGTGGACCCTGTAAGTTCTAATATCTTGTATGAGAAACTGAGAGATACGTCTCCAGAGAAGGTCAGAAAAAAGTTAGTAAGTAAGTATTTGGAAATGCGTTATATATTTTGAAAATCGATGAGCTACACTGCATACAACAGAAAATTATTAGTTCTGTAAATATATTCAAAAATGAATTAGAACAGCAAGGAACATCTTATACCTTGAGGAGTTCGTATCCTTGAGTCTTGAGGAGTTTATCACTTTCTTCGTCTCTCTATTCTCTCTCTCTCTCTCTTCATTCTCATTTTGAAACTTCGAAATTTATTAAGTCGATATTAAACTATTATTACTTTATGACCCTTCTACAAGATTGTCTGACCTCTATTACTCTAGTTATTATATTATTATTATGTATTTATTGAAATCAATTTTTAACATGGGCAATAATCTGACAGACCCAATATAAAAAAAAAAACACCAAACATGGGGGGATTTGAATGACGTAAGGGTGACGATAGCATGGTAATTAATTAAAAATTGTCCAAACACCCGCACGGCAGTCCAGCACCCGACTTGTAACTTACTCGACTCCTTCTGGTAATCTTGCCACTGAATCTCTTCTTCTCAACTTCTCCTCCTGCGAATTTTCTCCTTCCTCATTCTTCCTTCTCTCCTTCTCTTTTCTCTCTGTGTTTCGCATTCCATGCATTTCTCTTCCTCATTTTTTTTTTCATTAAGTTCGTTGACCCCCCTCCGATGGAGATGGGCTCAATTTCTGCCTTTATACTCTCGAATTCAGAATAGTAAAGATACATTCATTATTCTCCAACTCCTGTGATATCCCGAATCGCCACTTCCGGGGGATCATTTCTCGCCTCTGGACTCCGTCAGCCCTGCCGCGAGGAATATCCTTGCAACTTAACTATTATACCCAATCTTCCGTTATGCGCAACAACAATTCACACACACAGCGCCTCCTATCACCACAGAATTACTACATCTTAACTAAAATCATCAAACGAGCAACACATACAAAATAGGGCCAGCGTCCCCCTTATGTGGGGTATTCAAGAGGTAATAATAGTCTAATATCTGTCTCCCAACAGATTACGTCATCATATAGTACTCAATCCAAATATTTTAGCCCGTATACGTTTAACAGGCCTAACATTAGTAGTATTTATCAGGACGAAATTTACCTTTGGCATAGCTAAGGCAGCACCACCCTACTATTAGGTAGTACCTTATAACGATCACCAAAACTCGCGTATAGCGGATCACAAGTATAACACATACATAACGTAAACATAGACCAAAATTGTGTAAACATTACCCTATTCCGTCTTAGCGAAAATCGCTGCGATCGGCTCATCTGTCCTGTAACTACTCTCACTATATTTTAACCTGATTTATATTAAACCAAATTATCATAGATAGTAGAAAACAAAGATGCATGACAAAAATATAAGATCTAATATACTTAGATAACGTAGGATTTATGGTTTAGAAAATGCAAACCCCGTGTCAAGCTATTTTCGAAAGCTTTCTGGTTACGTATGTACATATACTATATATATATTATACAATATATAATTATACAACTATATATTATATAAACAGTGCACAGTATACAAATAATAGGATGTTTACTAATAATCCGATAAGAAAGCGAAAGAAAGAATAATTATTCAGAACCAGAGTGTACTTTACAAACCTATTTAACACAAAAACGATATATAGAATAAAAAATTTCTTAAAAAAAAAATAAAAATGTTTTAAGGTAAATCTTCTGCAAAAAAATTAGATCACAAAAAACCATGATAAATTTGAAGTTAAGCATCTAATTCCTCCCAAAGATTATAAGACATTAGAGTTTTTTTCCGAGAGAAACGCGTTCTTTATCTTTATCTACATCGGGATAATACCATCAACTGTACGAAAATCAAATACATTTTGAAATCGTAAATATAAAAATTTCATATTACGTACAAGTTTTTATGTTTGGGATTTTTTAAAGTTATTAACCAAGACAAGGTCAAGACGGAAAGCACATGACGAGTGTAATAGCCAAGGAAACAACGCTCAAATCAACGCCCTGGATCGAGGCGAATATTATAGATGAAGTAGCAGTAATATGTGGGTGATACTCTCGTAGATTTTCCTCTTCACCTCCGCTGATAGAGATAGTTGGTTGATTGTGAGAAAGATAGCGCAGACACGAAAGATATTAGAAGAGAAACCTCATGGGAGAGGAGACGAGAGAGAGAAGAAAAGGATGAAGATTGAGATGATAAGAGATGAAGAGAGAGAGAGAGAGAGAGAGAGAGAGAGAGCAGTCATACCTTTAGGATGCAACTATGCTAAGGACAAATGAGTGTTGGAGGGAGATAGAAATAAAGGAATATGAATAGTTCAAAGTCGATTGGAGGTAAATGTTTGAGGGAAGATTGAATCATAAGAAGATATAAGTGGAGAGAAAATGATGAAACATTGTTGGAATTTACATTTTAAGACAGTGTCAGAAAAAGCAGGATGGAAACGAATCAGAAAAATTATTGGTTTCTACACGAAAGGATAAAGGAAAAAAGGTATAAAGGAAAATAGATTTTGCATCATTGCTGGATGAAATAATAAGCATTTTATATAGGTTGAAAATATTTATCAATATTCATGAAAGCAATGATAGCAATGTCCCTGTTACAAATAGCTTGCCAAATTGAGGCATGTTAGATAAAGGATGTATAGGAAAGAAAGGATTAAGTCCTGATAGTATAGTTGGAATTATTAAATGAATTATGAGTTCCAACGTTAGAAGGAATTATTTCTGTTTTATTTAATTCCCAGGTGTTCCTCTTCTCGAAACAGTAATCATTACATGGAATGTCTCATGTCTAAAATCGACAGCGAGTTCTATGAGTTTCCAGCAGAAAACGTTTCCTTGCCAATGGCAGGAGACATTCCTACTGGAAGCTTAATTAAAGAGATGGAACAGAATATATAAATAAGAAGGTATTTGAATTTATCACAAGAAGAAAATAACATCCAGACCTACAAATTAAGGAGCTATAATGATCCAATATTTGGCTGGGACTGTCCCCGTTATTCCAGACCTCGCACCTAACTAGATACATAGAGTTGTAACTTCACGCCGTTTCACGGTTATAAACAAATACATAATCGCTATCGTAGCCGCAAAAACTTTTTTCTGTTTTTTCTGTGACTGTTAGTCATTCTTTCTTATTTTCAAATGTTCCAAATTAATGTTTTTGACTATTTCATATCAACTTTCAGATTTTTTCAAAAGAACTTCAAACTTGAAAATATGCATAGAGGCCATTACCTACAATAGGCACTGATTACATTTCGAATTTTTTAATTTGTCGCTCATCGTGTCCAATTTACAAACCCATTTTTTTTGACATTCTGAAAAGTGAAAGAATTGACATTATTTTTTTTCTACCCATTCCCGTATCAACATTTCAAAAATTTACAGAGTAATGATAGTCGGCAGATGCATCATTTTTTACTTAGATAAGTCTTTTGTATACTCAAAAGTTGATTGTTCTTGGAACACATATAAAAATAAAAAATAAGTTTTTGAAAATTTTTTAAAAAATTTCGTTTATTTAGTTTCAAACCAATAAATAATTATTATAGTAAGAAAAGATGTGCACCTTGCCCGACTATACAAGCCATGAAAATGGTGATCGGATGGGTAGAAAAAAAATATGTCATAATTCACTTTTAAAATAATAAAAAAAAATGGGTTTGAAAATTGGGGGGACAACGCTGAGCACAAAACTAAAAAATGTCGAAAATGTAATCAGATGCATATGTAGTTAATGCACCCATCTATGTACATATTTCAATTTGAATCATTCGCAAAAAAAAATCTGAAAATTGAATATGAAAATAGTCAAAAACATGGATTTTGAAAATTTGAAGAATTAAGAAAGAGATACTACAGTCTACAGAAAAACACCAGAAAAACAACTAATTAGAGGCCAAAAAAACTACATCAAGGCGGCAGAAAAAATCAAAATCGGCCAGAAAATTTGGCAAATGATGGCGAAAAATAAGTGGCGCTCTGACTGCATGGAACCACCCGGTGAAGAGTTTCGATAGCCCTAAAATGGAGAGGTGAATTCTAAAGATAAGTTTATATGTTGACTATCTCTAAACTATTTAGTTCCAGTAGATAGGAGTTAGGGAGCTGCAAACTATTGATTTGCTGTTTTATATAATATATAATATATACTAATATATATTATATATATATTATAATATATAATTAATTATTATATATATATATAAATATATATGATATATATATATATATAAATATATATATTATATATACTATATATATAATAATAATAAAATTATTAATATATATAATTAATATATTATAATTATATTGTGTATATATATATAATATATATATATATCTGGAATGAAGAGGAGTTTTTATGAAAAGTATTAACTAGAGGTAAAAACTACGTGGTAACACTGAAATTACTCGAAACTTGAGTTTTGAGTATGAGATAGTAAACAACTATACACGTTGCTTTGTGTGGGTCTGTGATTTCGGTAAAGCAAAACACAGTGTCCTTGTAAGGACGGGATCGGGATGTGTTTCATGTTTGAAAGAGCTATGAATCGAAGAGTTTAGGTTAGTCATTAGAGAAGAGATGAATCTAGTCGAAAAACTTGTAAACAGTTTCGCGAACGGTCTAAAGAAGAGCCATTACTGAAAATCATTAGATTCCTATAGAAAACTAGATACAATGGCCCCTATGGTCCAAAATGTCGTTATATATTTGTCTTATATGAAAATATTCACGAAAAGACATTAACATAACTTTTGAACTACTGCGAATCTACAGTGAAATGTTACAAATTAACAATAAATAATTTAAAAAGGCAAAATTTGATATCCAATATATGATTTTGATAATAGCACTATATAATATTTGCAATTAAAATAATAATGTTCAAATATACATGTAAAAAATTAAAAATATAGATATATATAGATAGATAGAGAGAATATAAAAGAATTAGAATGATAGAGATAGAATATATATAGAGAGAGAATAATGAATACAGAGATGAGATATATATATATATTATAATGTAAGATAGATAGAGAGAGAAGATAGAGACGTATATTGATAAAAGATATATTTATAATCACATGTTTACCTATATAAATTTATATATTAATTATATTATTAATTTAACGAATAAATTATATTAATATTGTATTATACATATATATATATATACTATATATATATAATATATACTAATACTTGTACTATTAATTTATTTCAATATATATAATATTATAATATATACGTGTATATATTTAAAAGTACACATTAAATTGACCTACATAACCTACTTATTATGATTTATTTATATAATTTTAACGTAAATATAATATAATATATATATATAATAATATATTAATATAAATATATATATATAATAATATATATAATATATAATACTTATATAATATATATATAATTAAATATATTATATATTATATATATTAATATTATATTAATAAATATATGTATGTATTGTGGGGGATTCTTTGCTTACCATGTCCTTTTGCTTTTTTATTTCTTATATTATTTATAATATTTCATAGTTATTTATTTTATATTTTTCGCTTTTTTTTTTTCTTTATTTTTAATTTTGCATAATCATTTATTGACTCACGTCTGTGATAGGTATTTAGATTACTACTTGGACATTTGTTTCAAGTAAGAATTTAAGTTAGATTATTTATTTCGTATCTTAATTTTACAGGTTAACCCCAGCCATAACACTCTAATATAATATTATATATATTAATATATATATATATATATATATATAATAATATATATATATATATTATATATATAAATATATGTATATATATATTATATATATATAATAATAATATATATATTATATATATATATATAATATATATAATATATATATATTATAATTAATATATATATCACTATATATATAAATTGAGATGCACTCAGAAACATGTCTTAAAAACATAATGCTTACAGTAATAAACGGAATCCATTTTTGGAATTATTTTAACAATGTTTCCCCTAAATGAAAAACTTTTAAAATATCAAAAAAAGCGATTTCCTTAAACTCAAGCCCCACCCACCCGGGTAAAAGGTTTTTTAAATACTATATTATTTATAATATTAAACGTAACCTTACGTTGCCTTTTAAAATAATGTAGTTGGATGTTATAAACTAAAAGTATAATACCCAAGTATATATAATAGTATACTAACGCTCCTCGATTGGCAGATGATCAGGAGTCTCTCGGCCTTCTGGAACTAAACCTGTAGATTATTCCCCCCCCCTCCGTGGGCGTCTCCGGAACAACCCCCTTGGTAATATTTGTCGTGTCGCGGGGGTTCCCCCCCCCCCCACGGTATTAAAAACATCCCCCCTATTTCCCCGGTTCGGCTCGAGCCCCTAGTTGCTCATATATATATAATATATTAATAATATATATATATAAATATATAATAATATTATATATATATATTAATAATATAATAATATATTAATATATATATATATATTATAAATATATATATATATATTAATATATATGATATATAATTATATATATATATATATAAATTTAAATTTTAGAGCACGAGCATAATAGATTTAGCTATTCAAACTAACCCGATTATCAAGACCCCGTTACAAAGTTATGGACCCCGTGTACATGAACAGATTTTAAATGCAAAGTTTTGAGACAAAGTATCATTTTACACAAACATATTAATTTTTTAATACTCATTTATTACATTAATTATACGTTCAGCTAAAGTTTGACTTGCTGATTCCGTATATTTAACGTCTTAGTAATGATGTTATTAAGAGTTTTAATAAATTGTAATATTCGACAATCTAAAACGCGCCATATATATATATATAATATAATATATATATAATATATATATAAATTATTATATAATATATAATATTATATATAGATATAATATATTATATATATATAATTAATATATATATATAAGAGAAGAAGAAGAGAGATTAGTAGAGACCTGAAGAGATAGAAGAGATATGAAGATAAGAGGAACATCAGAATTAGGGGACACCTGAATCTAAAAAACTACGATAGCTAAAAAAACTTAATACATTTTTAAATTCAGCGAACAAATATTTAATTGTGAGTATATGTTAATAGAAATTAAAAATGGAAGCATAAAAAATAATAATATATACAATAATAAATATCAGATATAGTGTACATTAATTCCAACTGAAATCAGTTGGTAACAAATACAAAAGAGGACTACACATGTGAAAAGCGTATGGTTCATAGGATGTATATAAAGGTGGAATCAAGTATAATGTTTATAGTACTAGTAAATGAGACGTTTAGTCACCTCAGATAATGAAAGAATAGAGATTATAATTGGACCGAACTAACAACATTTTCCCCAGTTGCATGCTTGCCGCTAAGGACAACAATTGTTATTTACACAGAAATCTGTTATTCATTTAACAGTTAATAATCTAACCTAAAATAAGTTAACATAACATAACGTAATCTATACATCCAAAATCTTAAATCACCAAACCTAACGTAAATCCAACCTAACCTAACTATATATAATGAGTGATATTACAACACAATAACCATAATCATAACTCTTACCAGACAACACCTAATAAAGAATATCTTAAACCTAATCAAGAACAGTACTTTGAAAAGACTCCTCTCTACTCTCGCTCTCTTTGATAGTCTCTCCAACTCTATTCTCTTCTTCTCTCTTCTCGACGCTTATCCTCTCCCGTCAACTAACAATTTGATACTGAGCATTACTAAAAATACTAAATATACTTACTACAAGCACTATCACTTACCCAACATTACTCATAAGTATATTTATCAACATTTATGTATGCTATTTAAAATACTATAATACTATATAGATATTTCTTATCATATAAAATTCTCTTTAAGGACTATAAATATATATATATTATATATACTACCGAAAACAGATAAAAAACATTTCAGCACACAAAAAAGCTTAGATTAACTTCATTATAAAAGCTCACATACTATTAATGTTAATAAGAATATATAGAATATTTTGAGCTCTCTGTAGTTCCATTATCGATCAAAAGTATCGCGTTTAATTCAGAAACACTACTGTATTTTTTGAATGTTATTCGTATAGAATGGTATATAGACAGTCTTGGCTGCCATAAATCGAATGACTGCCATGATTCCCAATCAGAAGATTATCTAAATCTATCAATACCTATAATAATCTATTATTACTCTAAAACTACCGATTAAGGAAATCAATATATAACTAGATATTATATTAAATCTATATAATTGATTATTAATTTCAAGAAAATTCCATTTAGATAACTTCTAATACTTATCAGAGTATAAAAAAGTAGAATTAGAGAGATTAATGATGATATTAGGGAATATTTGAAAAAGATGCGAGGAAAAATTTAAAGGGGTATTATAGAGTAGATAATATAGTAGAAGTTAATATAGCGGTATATATATATCAGCGTACGATGTCCTCACTATGTATTTGTAAGAACACGATTAAGGAACACTATTATAACTTAGAAAAAACGATGTTGGAATTCAGCTAACAGATACTATTACATGAAAGTCAACGACTTTTAAATATAATATAGAAGCCATAAGCGACACTTTTAAAAACTAGCTAAAAACCCGCTAATTAAGAAAGTACTTATTAAAACTTATTTTAATAACGTAAATAACATCATTTTCAGTATGTCCGGGAGAGAAATGTGTTTCTGTTAAAATCTTATAAGAGCAAGACCCAAGGAGATTATATATTATATACAGCCCTCAGAAATCTAGGATCGTGTGTGAGGTCACTACACACGTTCCGGGATGAAACTACGGCTGCATAGGATATCCTCCCCCTCGGGAGGCTCCACGGAAACCCGCCTCGTTCTATTTGGTGACTTCAGGCGTTCCCCGCATCTCTTCACTTACGTATGATTGAACATCCCAACTAGTTCCCCGCGGCTCGACCCCACATAGGGCTATCGTAAATAATAAAAATATATATATATATATATATAATATAATAATTATAATATATGATATATATATATATATATATATGATAATATTAATATATAAATATATATATATATATATATATATATAAATATTTGTGCACAGTAAAAATTTATGCAATTACAAGTAATGATTTTTTCGGCCAAACTTCCTATAATTGGTTTGGTGAAAATTTTAAATTGTAATTTTTGATGGATGGATGCATGCATGTTAGTAGATGTTTATTTAAATCTTGTTCCTACATCATTGAATATTTACATTATACTTATACTGTTTTCAAGGCTAACTGGACGCTGATTCCAAAATATATAACCTTTAATGAAATAAATTAAATGTAGTAATTCAATTGTATACATACCCATCAATACGAATTATGAAACAGTGTTCCTAAGACCTTAGTGAGAGAAGACAAAAGGTGTTTAACTTATCACAAGGAATATTAACTTAATATACATATACCTATATATATAAACTTAGGGAACATAATATTTAAAACCATATATGGTAAATAAAATAAACTAAAACATAATATAAAATAAAATATTAAAATATAAATATTTATTAGTACATATTAATACTACACTAAATAATAAAGTATATATAATTAAAATAAAAAAAAACATACATTGCCTTTTATTTACAAGAGTCAAGCAGTCAATAATGTACAAATAAGTGAAAAATTAACACAATAATGTAGATTAAATCCGCAACTTTATGTGGGACGTATCAGGGTCTCGAAGCCTCACGGATAAGTAAGTAATATGAGGAATCTCGGTTACATAAAAGATAAAATAATTTACAAATCTTGAAATTACTTAAATTTGAACTAATTTTATTCCAATTCAACAAAATAATAAAAAGGCTCTCCCCCCGAAAGATATATAAAAAACACTATCAGAACAGTCGCTCATGAAACATAATAGACATTTGTGAAGACAATACGAGATTGAAAAAAAAATATGTCTCAACCTATGGAAAGAATTGAAATGCTGTCAATATGTTATATAAGAATAGTAAGATATTATAAAAATAATATTAATAAAAATATTAGAGTTTAACGAAAAAATTGGTAAAGACGAATGAAAAAAAAGGAACTTATTTCTTGACAACTTATCAGTAAGTTGGTGAGGGTAATATGTGGTGTGAATTTATGATTTTATATAAAAAAATCAATGGATGCATTTACATAACTATTTGATTATAGATATTGTAAAATAATATTAGAAATATTAGATTTATCATATAAAATATATATAAGAAATATTAATATATATATGCAAATTTAATGAGATATACTCTGTTAATTATGATTTATTATTAGAAAATATAGGAATGCTCTAAAGTGATTTGAAGAATTTTGGGATGATATAATAGTTGATAAATATATAATTAATATTATATTAAATTATAAATATAAAATATAATATTATTAATTAAAATTATTTAGTTAATATATTAATATATATATTAATATATATAATATAAATATATATAAATATAATTATAATAATAATTAAATATATAAATTAATATATTTATATACCCTAATGATAAATAAATGGAAACAAAGACTTAGCATATAAAAATTATATTTAGAAATTATCGTTTTACTAATTATATAGGCAATTTCAAGCAATTATTTCAATTTTTTTTGGGTGCTTTTATAAATTTAATTTTTATATAATATTCCAGAGACGGCATGCTTTGTCGTTACTTTAGTATATAGAGTGAAACTAATTTATAATGCTGTAGAACGAGTATAGTATGCTTGATAAGAGGTTTATTTCAAACTAATGGTAAACTTTCCCAGGATATTTTCTTTTTGATTGTTTTTTGAAGAGTCTTTATCTACCGCACGATTCAGGATCGGCTTCCAGGCCTACTTTGGTTATACGACAGTATCCTACAGCCCCAGCGCCTCTATATTCTCCTCTG
>JABUQX010017169.1:42500-50000 GCA_015478945.1 Trachelipus rathkii | reverse complement strand
AATTTCTTCCTCTTCCTCCTCCTCCTCCTCCTCCTCCTCCTCCTCCTCCTCCTCCTCCTCTTATCTTTTCAAAATGCTCCTTGAATATTGAAGTACTCTCCTTCATCTAACACTTCATTTTACTTCTTACAATCTAACTTACTGTACCAAGCAAAAATATTTCAAAATCATCAATATGTTTCAAAACGTTCAATCCAATGTGTTATTTTAACTTTCAAACGGTGATGCTCCAATGTTAAAATGATAACAAAAAGAGGGTGCAATAGTATAAAACTTTAAGGTGTATTATACAAAGAGGGGTAAAGTTTCTACTGAACATGCGTGTAATCACTCCAAGTATAATTAAAGCCAACCGAGAAAAGGGGAGAACCATTGGGAACTGCAATGCAAAATAATATTCCAGCCCAACGTAGCCCACCATATGCCCATTGAGGGTCTTCCATCGTATGGAAAGCACCTTCATTACATATCCTACGGCTATGTATATAAATGCATTAAAATCAGTATTTAATGTATAAAGGATGTTTGAAACAAAATGTGTACAGAACTATAGAAAAGACAATTTGCATATTCAAACGCTATAATAAATTTAAGAACTATTCTTGATCGTGAGTGGGTTTATTTCTTTAACTGTATAATATGATACTAAAAACTGCATATCTTCTTTCTTTAAACTTTCCTAAAAAAGAAGATATTAATATTTAAACGTTACGATTGAAAAATCCTATTGTAAACTATTATAAATAAATATTTCTAGCCACTTGTGCGGTAAACTATTTACTTTTGTCTAAATTTCAAGACTAGCATTATTTTAATAAAACAAGTAACGAACCTTCGCGAAAGATGTGAACCTTTCCCTAAGCCTTTACAATACAGTATTATCAGTAAGAGTTAGATCAACCAGATAAATGCTAGACGTGTAATATTCCTTTGGTCTAGTTAGCATTAGTTCCTTTCTTAGTTCTTAACTGAGTTTTGGAGACGCGAATATAGGATTGATAACGTGATATCCTGCCATATTTAAATCGACCTAACAATAAATCTCTCTACAATATTAAATGCAGGGACAGGTAAATTACAAAGCAAATAATTAAATGGAATTGTCAATCAAAATAGCGCAGTTACCAGTATAGTTCTGTAATTGGTATTCATACTTCTGCTTCTACTTTTCATAAAACAATACAAACCCCAAGAATCAATTTAGTAAAATTATCAAATTATCGAGAGATTAAAGAGGAGGATAGCGTGAACTGACTGACCGATTTTGTGATTGTGGGATTTAAGAGTATATAAATTTGAATGCAATTTTTCTACGATTCTTCCCTTAATATACATATGGTATTTCTTTTAATACTTCTGTAACTTCTTATTCGTTCTCGCAACAAGATAAAGAACAACAAGCCAAATTATTATTATTATTATTATTATTATTATTATTATTATTATTATTATTATTATTATTATTATTATTATTATTATCTATTTATTATTATTATGTATTATTATTATTATTATTATTTTCACGAGAGAAAAGACTTTTCAAAGTAGCTAAAATATAATATGTTCAAAGAATGCAGATTTTATATTTGCATCTGTACATTTAGATATATTATTTTTATTCTATAAATATATATATATATATTATATATATATATATATATATATATATATATATATATATATATATATATATATATATATATATATATATTATATATATATATATATTATATATATATATATATATAGATTATTCAGGTATATTTGGTAAGAAGTATTTATATCGTTTCTGGTGAAACGTGGTTTCAAACCCAGCTACCTAAATGTTTCCAAACTAAAAAAAAATATTAATTTTAATTTTTTAAATTAAAG
Source organism: Trachelipus rathkii (assembly GCA_015478945.1). Classification (NCBI taxonomy): domain Eukaryota; kingdom Metazoa; phylum Arthropoda; class Malacostraca; order Isopoda; family Trachelipodidae; genus Trachelipus; species Trachelipus rathkii. Next base: position 48,128 of record JABUQX010017169.1, on the reverse strand, counting down.
GCAAATTAAAAGAATAATTAAAAAAATGATAATACATTCTTAATGGTTGACATGATTATAAAAAATGACCCTGCCATCATCATTAAAAATATATAGGTCGTCTTTGTTTAAAAAACACCAAAATAAATTATATTTTAGAATTTACTATTTAATTGACCAAATTAATTTTATTATTATTAATTATTATTATAATTAATATTATTCTTCTGATTCTTAAAACTTATTATTATTATTATTATTATTATTATTATTATTATTATTATTATTATTATTATTATTATTTAAGAAACATTATAAGACAAAGTGAATGGACAAAATAGAAATGGAACAACAGAAAGATAGCGAATTACCTGTGTAAAAAAACTACTTCAACGTCAACGTCTTCACGATCCTCGTGCAAGAAGTCCTTTAGGAAATGGCTTACGGATTCGTATGTGATGTGGCCACACACTACGATGTGTCTGAAAGGATTCCCCCCATGACCCAAAACAAATATTAGACAATAGTTCTCAAATTTATGGAAGATATATGCACATTAATATACAAATATATAACACAAACGTTCACAATATATTAGAAACAAATTTAGCATTTTCGTTTTTTAATTTAAAGAAGTGATAATTATTTGTTAATCAAAAGTGTTAAAGAGAATTAACTTTGATAAAAGTATTTATCTTTCTTACCATATATAAAGGCTACATTGCTAAATGATTGCGTTTACAGTATATGATTGAAATAAATGAGTATCTAAAACATGACTATGAGATTTGTTTTTATAGAACAAAAGTGATCTAATACTACAAGAAATATATTACTTTTTTCAAATTGCTAATTATAAATGGAATCTAAAAATAGGAAAAATTGGAAAAGAATAATATATATATATATATATATATATATATATATATATATATATATATATTTATTATAATATTTATATATTATATATATATATATATATATTATATTATATATCTATTATATATATATATTAAAATAAAAATTTTAGAATCATGCAAGAAGCAAATATGAAGCTTAGCTAAATTTTTTGGCCCTGTGAAGAGCTAAAATCTTAAGGAGCAATTTGCGTTTCTCTCTTTCTCTTGCTATGTGGCTACTACTTTTGTAAATGTATATTAAGATGTCGAACGATCAATATTTTTCTTGAAATTAGCTTTCATAACTCATCCCGAAATACACGCGTGCCACTGCAGTCTGGTTGGTAAGGTTCCAAAAGGGAGGGTAAGAATTATTTGGGATAGAAGCCATGCATCATTCACTGATAACAATGACTTTGTAAAAGGTAAACGAGCCTAAAAAATGAGTATTCGTATCGTAATGAACAAGACCGATGAAATTAAAATAAAAATCTTCAAACAATTGCTTAAAATGAAAAGGTAAATTCTTCTAGTCCTAGTTAATTTATCCATACAATATTCTTAAACTATTATTACTCATGCTCTATGCAAGAATCAATCAAAAAAATGTTTCTAACTATCCTGCATTTGCGTCCATGACATAGAGTTGATGTGAACATTTTATTATATGGACTGATTAAAATTTACTTGTAAATTAATGTTAAAAAAAAAAATGCGAATTTTCTCTTTAAAAACAGCTAAAATTAAAACTATACCCCGATAAAGTTACTAGACATCATTACAGATCTGTTAAGGTTTATCAACAGGGCCATAAGTAAGTTAGAAGTAAAGTCAGCAAAGAAAAGATAGGATATAGAATGATATGGAACAACTAAACATGCAAACGTTAAAACGGGCCTGCCTAAAAATTATCACTGTAACGCAGGTTGTCATGAAGAACTATCAAAAATGTCTCGTATAGATTTATATATACAAATGAAAAAGGTATCAATTATTATACCTTAAACAAAACGGTATTGCAACGGGCCGAGTACAAGAATTCTTTAAACTTTACAGATTTATAATATATGAAAAATAATGATTTTAATTTTAAAGGAAACTGATCTCGGCCTATAACAAGGGACCGTAGTGGGCGAGGCGGGCAGGCCTGAGGCCTCCTAGAATTGGGGATACTACTCTACCTTCTTCCCCTCTCATTCTTCAGTGTTCCGCCGTACTTGTTTCTAGTTCCGACCAGGTCTATTATTTCGGGGATACAGCTGGCGAAAATGGCCTATGTAGAAACAGGGGGGGCACAAACGTATGAGTAGCATCAACACACAGGTCATAAGTTGCCAAATTTCATGCATGGGTTGGGCTTTAAAAATGCGCCCTTTAAAAATATAAAATTAGGCCGTGGTCAACATGGCTGTCTTCAAAATAAAATAAAGCATCGATGAGGTAGGCCTGATACCGTATCGCCCAAACAACTTTTGATATTTAAGCATAGAAAATTATTCCTGCTCCCCAAGCCCACGGTTTTAATAAACTTCTGGACAATTTACATTAAAAAAATCCTAGGATTGTTATAAATCGGATTTAAAAAAAAAAAAAAATACTACTCTATATAATATCATCCCATGCAAAAGTGTCAAAAGTCGCGGGTCTCGGGTATAGATCAGTCTACGGGCTTTTCCTATAATACCTCCTTCCGTGTGACCGTTTGTATTCGCCGCCATACTTGGGCCTGTTGCCTAAGATCTCGGTGATTTCTGGTATCCAGCTGGCAAACACAGCCTAGAGGAACCATAGCAGGTTGGTCAGAGGGAACCGACGCTAAACAATTGAAGCATAAAAACAAAGGACCAAAGGACGAACAGGGGAACAAGGGTTTAAGATGGAAAGGATACTGAGTGCAAGGATTATATATATAATATATAGATGAAAATGTTGAAATAAAGATTCTTTATCCAAGGTAGTCTTCAGTTTATGATGATGTTATGATAGAATTAGCAGTAAGTTAAATGTCCTTTCTTAACATACATATAAATGTAAGATACAGTTCTGCAAATGATTCTCAAATATATTTACTGTGTAACTTCAGAAATTAAAATTTTGTAATGTTGATCATGGACATAAAACTAACCAAAGCTGAGGAAAACGTATTTTACAAAAATAAAAAATCTACTAAAAACCTTAAATAACAAAACACTTCCTAACAAAACGAATAAAATCATGACAGGATGCTGTAATAGATAATAACATCTTTAAAATAAGTGACATTTAATACCTATATAGTTTATATGTACATCGTAACTCCATATCTAATCCACCACCGAAAAATTAACAGTAAATAAGTACAACTATAAATATAATGAAACAGAATAAAAAAAATATCGAAAAAAAAGAAGGGTTGATATAACCGAAAAATTGAATTTTATAACTCATTAAGAGAAAAGATAATTTATTGATATTTTTTCAAATACCACATCAACAAAAAACTCTTTAAATTCTATTCAATGCAGAATTTAAAAAGTCTTATATTTTATTTTCTACTGAAATATATAATATGTTCTTTTATCAAAAAATGCTTTCAGTTATTCAACCCTTCAAGCTGAAGAAGCTCGGATAAGCATAAGACGATATAAGGTTGGGAGGGGACAGAGGTTTTCGGGTGTCTGCCAGTTTTAATTGTTATATTCAAAAGCAACTATTCAATTTATAAATTAATTTTGTTCCAGAATCTTGGGTTGGACGCATATGTGGAGCATGCTCTTGGGATAAGGGAGAGATAACCCTAAGCTGTGACCTCGGGATACAACAATATAAAATAAATTTTAGTTATAAATACTTTCGCATACGGAATCCCGAAACCGCTGCTGTTGGGCTAACCGAGCTTCTACACGATATATAACAAGCAAATTAAGCAACATAAAAAACAAGAGAAAAGCGACATGTACTACTACCACAGAAAGGCTTCTATAACACACAAGGATACGAATGAACTAAAAATTCCTAGCTTAACACATAAATGTTTGTGTGTGAGGGTAACTGTGTGTCACAAACAATAGTTTAGTCAATAAAAAGTGATTATTGCAGATTGGGTATATGCCATCTTAATAAACAAATGAAACCAATGGCAACTTAAAATTTTTCTGAGATAAAACAATGAGTGAAAAAAAAATTAAAAACATTTCAAAATAAATATATGTTACTATGATGGCATATTTATATCAGTAAGTGAAGATAGTAATGCAGTGAAAGTATATAACTGTATGTATATACTTTGTGTATTAATTTATGATAAGAGTTTTTATATTGATGAAAAGCGAAGGCTGGCATGAAAGGAGCAGGACAGCACAACACCCACGCACACACACTCGAGGTTTGTTTTCGACTGACTCCCTCCTCACGTATTGATAATACATAAGTAGTTGTAGTAGTAGAAGTAGTAGAGGAGAGGAGAGGGTCACAGACGAAAGACCTCTTATCTAAACGTGACCAGGCTGTATATACCTCTTCCCATGCTCCCGCTTGTACTCGCCACTATACTTGGACCGGGCTCCGGCCAGCTCAATTATCTCGGGAATGCTACTTGCAAACAAAAGCTACGAGAGACTCAGCAATAAATAGGAATGCATTATTTAATATATATATATTTTTTCATTTTAATTAACTAAACAATAAGGGTAAAATAAATCAAATGAAAATTAAGCAAATTAGATTCCAATATTAAAGGCTGGGCATAATAAAGTTACTCTTATGTGCACTGATGAACAATAATATAGTAGAATACATAAGATATTTTCTCATTTTAAATATTTTAAACATTGAGTGACAAAACAAAAAGTTAAACAATTCAATTCTTGGTACTCCCATATATATATATATTATATTATTATATATATATATATATATATATATGTATATTATATATATATATATAATATATATATATTATATATATATATATATATATATAATTATATATATATATGCGATATATATATTTTTTCTGTATACGATAATGTATATGAAAAGAGAGAGCAAATAAAAACTTTTACTTTTTGTTCAAATTCAATATGTATTATTATTATTATAATTATTATTGTTATTACTATTATTATTATTATAATTTATTATTATTATTATTATTATTATAATTTATTATTATTATTATTATTATTATAATTTATTATTATTATTATTATTATTATTATTATTATTATTATTATTATTATTATTATTATTATTATTATTATTATTATTATTATTATTATTATTTTATTATTATTAGGCTAAAAAGATTAATTCTTCTCTCTCTTTCTCTCGTCACTAAATCTATTGTCCTAGTTATAAACTATATACGGTTTTCCTGCAGACGAAAATTTTTGTGCTTTTTTTTTTTTTTAAATTTAGGAAATGAAAGGAATGAGAGAGAAGAAAAAAAGAGAAAGAAAGAGAATTTTTAAGTAAAAAATAAAATAAAAAAAAAAAGATTAAAAAAAAAGGATTAAAAAAAAGGATTAAAAAAAAACTGAAAGAATGGGAATAAGGAATAACCAAATGAAAAATAAAATAAAAATATGTGAAAAAAAACAGAACAAAAAAACTTCAAAATAAAAACGTGACACAAATGTAGAAATATTCGAAAACAAAAATAAGCTACTTTAGGGCAAATAAAAATGAAAAATAAAAAACTTATAATATAAAAATTGGCAGCTTAAACCATGTCCATCAGCATCAACAGGAAAAAAAAACTAAAACAAAT
>JABUQX010017169.1:15000-37500 GCA_015478945.1 Trachelipus rathkii | reverse complement strand
GCATATATTGTCATTGAATGAGCTGGTTCGACCGACGGTAATCCAACCAGTACGTCGTTGCCATTCGAGACCATCGCAGCTAACTCAACTGAGAATTTCTCAATGAATGAAAAGTAGACAAAGAATAAAAAGGATGAATCTATGAAATTGTAATGTAATATAAAATTACACAATGATTTAATTTAATTGAGTAACTAAGGTACTAAAACTAATAGATAAACTACTAGTAAAACAAATAAGAAATAATAGATAAAAATTATTATCATAGTAGAAGTAGAAAAATGGAGCTGTAAATATATTAGAAGCACAAATTTGAATGATATGGATAAAAATATAAAATGAAATTAAATAAAAAGACAAATATGATGTTCAAGAAAACCATTTCAAGTATTAAGGGTGGAAAAGTGTTAAAAGGGAAATCTAGAAGGATTAAATCATTTAGATTAAAGGGTGATTAACTTGCAGTTTCTTTATTTTTAGGGTTTTCTAAAAGTAATTCTAAACACATAAAAATGTGATTTCTGTACTAAAAAAAAATAAATAAATAAATTAGAATTAATTTAATGAACTGAATATACTTTTGTTTTTTTCTTTTTAAAGTAAGATGTATAAGACATAATGTGGTCAGCAAATATTTCAGAAAATTTTTGATCGACTTTTCATGTTATGGAATATCCTTATCTCTGATGATAAAATTTTTAGTTTTGCAAAGTTTCTTTTTAGATAAAATTTTACTGGTTTATTATTATTATTATTATTATTATTATTATTATTATTATTATTATTATTATTATTATTATTATTATTATTATTATTATTATTATTATTATTATTATTATTATTATTATTATTATTATTATTATTATTATTATTATTATTATTATTATTATTATTATTTGGTTAATATAGAGCATGAATTCACAGCCACCAAGTTTAATGACTAGAGTTTACTTTTGATATCTGGTCCTTCCCAAGGATTAAAGATATCGTAAGTATTTCAGTAAAATGTGTGTATTCCAAGTAAGGCCGTTTTTTTTTGTTTTTTTTTTTGCAATTGGTGGATCATTGTTTCATTGAATGCCAGAGAACTGAGATGGTGTTTCAAGTTCTTTGAGATCACACCTAAAGCGTCTACTACTATGGGAATAATTTTTCCCTTTTCCGACATAGCCTTTCAATTTCAATCTACAAGTTCATGTATTTCGAGATCTTTTCAAGTTCTCTCTCTTCCATTCTAGTATCTCCGGGCAATGATATGTCTACTATCCACACTTACTCCTTTTCCATAATTGTTAAATCCTCCTTATTTTGCGTTAGGTATTAATGGGTCGGATTTCTGAAATCCCAGAGGATTTTCACCTTATTATTTTTGACGATTTCGCCAGCTTTGTGTTCCTACCATTTCTTGGTGACTGGAATTTGATGCATCTTGCAAAATGTTACAATGTACCAAGGATGCAACTTTATAGTGCTGTTCTAAGTAATCCGTTTGTCAGATTTTCTTGCAACCACAAATTAAATGTTTTAAAATTTCTTTGTTATTATTTATTGCTCTAAAGCAATCCAATTGATAGTGCTAAAATCTTTAAATATTGTTTTATTGTTTTTGTTGGCAAATAATAACATTATTTTACATTAATGGACAAAATGTTTAAATATCAATTTAAATTTTTTTTTTATTAAAAATATAAATATATATATATATTTATATATAAAAGCACCTCAATATTGCAATAAATGGTGCCACTGCAACTACTGACTTACAAACTTATACAACAAACTGTTACACTTTTTGGTCCTACCAAATGAATTATCCCTGCGCCTGTGAGCCACACAGCAATGAAAATGGAGCAGAGTTGTGCGAGTCTTATGCTGGACGAGGTTTTGAGGATGTTCAGGTACTGAAGGATATCCGGCACTGACATTAGTCTCAGAGCTCGGAGAAAACGAAGACCTGTAATATATAAAACACAATGTAATTTCAAGCTAGCTAAAAAATAAGTACTTTTTGCACGATCAATGATGAATAGGAATTTAGCAAACAGCATAAATGGTTGAATAAATCTTATGATTACGCTTATAAAAATGTCCTAAATTAGTGTTTTCTATTTTCTCAAATTCAAATGACATGTAAACAAGTTTATATGACAGTAAAAAAAATACTAAAATATTAAAATAGGTATTAAAATACTAAAAATGCTATTAGACATACTTATTAAAATTTAGTTTACAGATATAATCATTAAATATCTCAAATTTAAGAAACTTTAGGAAACATCAGATCTTCCCGTCCTTGCAAGAAAATACTTAAGCTCATCCTCTCCAACTAGTGTCTTCAATGAGAAGATGTTTAGCCAAGCTGGCAACATCGTTAGTTTAAAATACTGATGTGCTTCTATTTTTACACAAGTATTGGTAAATCTTAAACTTTGAAAACTAGTTTAGCTAAATTTATTAAATTATCCATTCTCTAAATGCCTTTATAATGCACTCAAAAAATTGTCAAAATTGAAAATTTACACTAGTTTTATAATTTTTTAAATACCATCTGATTTTTATGAAATTTTCTGAGTAGATACAATCGAGAAAGTAACCAAACTTTAATTTAGAGCATTTTTTTCTGCATACATAGCAGTTTTGACATCTGATCTTAAATTGAATGAATTTATCTAAAAAAAAAAAAACATATGCATTTAAATGCGTACTCGATAATAAAAGCTTTAGAGTTATGACTCCTCAAAATAACCAAAATTTAAAATAAAAATATCTCAAAGCAATTTCTTGCAGAGGGTTGAAATTGGAAATTGATCATTTTTTTTACTGTTCATCAGATTTTTATGAAACTTTCCAAGCAGAAACAAAGTTACACAACTCTTATTTTGGACATTTTTTTGCATATCCAACCTTTTTACCTCTGGGTCGCCATGCCCATTTTGTATAAATGGCACAAAAATTTATTTCGGATGTCAAATGGTTGGATGTGCAGAAAAATTACGTAAATAAATGCTCTGTAACTCGTCTAATTCTATCTAATATGAAAATTTAATAAAAAGCGGATGACCAATAAAAGTATTAGAACAAATTTTTTAATTTTGACAAAATTTTCGACTCTGCCAGATAATGGGGAAAAAAATTTAATATTTTTTTTCCTTTTTTTGGATATTATTTAAAGAAAGCGTAAACCTAAAACTTTTATAAATTAAGTTTTTCTTTTCGTGCTTGAACCACTCAAAATCGTTATTCAAATCTGGATAACATATTAAAAGAAAATATTAAAAGAAAATGCTCAAAGTTAAAGTTTTGGAGCTCATCATATATATATCTATTCTGACAAAAATTAAATACTAAGCATAATAAATTACAGCACGATTTAAGAAAATAATCTCTAACATAAACCGTAGTACTGTATTATATAAACGTTCAAATTTATTATATATGCTATTATGAACAGGTGTTGTATGAAAATTATTTTACGAAGTCTAATAACACTGTAGTAATTGTTTCTTTGCAAGAAATAATATACCTACATCAATTGGAAAGGCAAAGTAGGAATGACTGCGCTGAAAATCATTGTATGTTTTATATATATAAATAAGTTGTACTTAATATATAGTTTATAAAATAAGATTTTGACACGCCAAAAAGAAGATAAAGGCAAAAAAGAAAAAAGACTGTTTTTAACTGCTCAAAGCAAATGAAATCAAAATTTCAAAGGTATTTTCATGATACAAATCATTGGGATACAACTGATAACAGTATAAAATAGTGGATAGAGGTATAGCTGAAATGATAGTGATGGATGATCTACCATTCAGACACGTTTAAGATTTTGGATTTATGGGATTAATGGCTTGAAGTTTTCTCCGCCGATACGACAAACAAGTACAAATCAGAATTTCCTAACTCGTTTCCCCTGTGACGTGATGTGCTTTGATGAAATATATATGTAAATTTCTTGTTTTCTAAAAAAAAAAAAAGTAAAAATATTTGATGAATAAAGAAATACAATAAATTTGCTTTCACTGCAAATGTATGGTCGGACACTTCATCTGAGGTGTCACTACTATGCCTGACTGTACATACTATCAGCAAGAAGTTTGAGAGAATAGATCTTGTATTATATGCTGTACCTTTAGAAGATCAAGCAAACTTGAGAATACATTTTAAGAAAATTTCGAAAAATGGGACATTGAAAGAGCAGGAGTTCACTGTGTAATGCAGAGATTTCTGGAGTTATAACTTAAGGATATAAAGAACCTTTCCTTTCTGGGACAAATTAATTTCTCGAATTATATGTAAAACAGTCAACAAAGAAACAGTGTAAACAATTAAAAGGTGGAGATAGATCACAAAAGGATTAATTAAACTCCTGCCATTCATCTTCCTTATTATGGCCAACCTTAATTATCGCCTCTGCAACTCACATTTCTTCCCTTCAGACATCGTTTACTGACTCAATTCCACTTTCTTCTTCGGCTCTTCCAACCGGTTGTCCCAAACACACACTTCACCATCTATATCATCACGCTGGAGCGTAACCTGAAGAATACACTTGGGTAGGCATTAGTTTATATATATATATACTCACAATTATATATATTAAAATATATAATATTAATTATTTATATATATATTTATTAGTATATATCATAATATGTCTATATAGTTTTCGTTTACTATATAAAATATACTTAGCTATTTTACAAAAAAGAAATGCTATCAAAAGGTGGATTTTTAATAAATATATAAGTACATATTATTAAGAAAATATTTATAATAATATAATAATAGTTATATATTTAATAATTAATTCATGCGAATAACCCCAATATTTTTCATTAATTATAATAAAAATTAAACACCTATTATTTGTATGAAAAGCTTGCTTTGTTAAAATTTAAATTCAAGATAGATGAACAGGGAATTTTACCAAATACTTAATTTAAATCACATTCCACATTCAGAATAGTAATTTCTTAGGCCTGATCATGTTTTTTAAATAAAGCTGTGGTTTTATAGATAAGTTTTTCTTATAAGCGTTTGTATTTCTTTAAATAAAACATCTGACGAGCGTGGTACTCCATTTATGCTTTATATTTCAATAATAATTTTTCGTTTTCACTAAAGTCTAAATTCTGAAAATAAAAGTATAATATAAATTAATATTTTATTATAAATCAGATAATGCAACAAGACACATTCGATACAAAAAATTTCAAACAAACTGCACAAGCCGCCACAATTTCGTACATATTTAGGGAAGAGAACGAAAGGTCTTCAATGATATTTTCGATTATAAATAGGTATAAGGACACAACTAAGGCCCGTGGACAACAAGAGAACAAGTGGTAGGATGCTAATATGTTCATTTCTGTATATCCGCCTGGATGCAAAGAATTTTACTTATCTAAGATCAGAGTAGCGCAGCGAGAAATTTCTAAATGAATTCAATTTATTATCATAGCTATTATTAATTGTGGTAAAGTAATTATTTTAATTTATGATGCAAAATTGCAAAATAGCTTCTTTTTTAACTTTTTATATAAAATTTTAATAATTTAGTATACTTTTACACATATTAATTTCAATTATTTTTAAAACCTAAAAAATAGAATTGGTAGGATTACCTACCCAGCCTACGACGGAAGGCGCTGATCTTGTATTAGATAATAAATTTTAAACCCCTTATATCTCTACAAAGTTACGCTTCTGATCACATACCAATTTAGAAACTTAGGTAACGATATGTTCCAGGACAATTTCAAAAACATTTTATATAAATTATTTTCTTCCCGCTGCTTAATAACATCAGTCTTAACAAACGACTGTCCATTTCATTCCTTCCACATGACCAAAAACCATTCCAACGTACTTTCATTTTTTCTCATTTAGCAAACAACCTATTTCTAAACGAGCAATAACCTCACTAGATACGTTTCTATTTCCTCATTTTTATGAGACAACTTCTTTCACCACCCTAAGGCACGCCCCTAATGAATAATAATAATAAATGATGAATAAATATAATATATAATATAATAATAATAATCCCAATAAATAATAATAATAGTAATAATAATAATAGATACTAAATAATAAATAATAAATAATAATAGATATAATAATAAATAAACAGATCAGCAATAACAAAAAAATGGTTTTATTCAGAAAAAGTAAAAATTAACATTATTTTAGCATCTAGTCCACATATTTATCAATTTGTGATTATATACCAATTAAAATTGATAATAACAATAGTATCCTGAATAATTAACAACTAGTATCTGAAATGAAAGTCTATAAATATTTTGCAACACAGTGATAATATGTCATTTTAAACGCCGAAATACCAAATATAATAATAGGATGTCTCAAAAATAATAAACGCGATAACCGAGAGGACAGTAAACAAATAATAAATACATAAATAAATTAGTTAATAAATTAAAATAATTTAATAATAAATAATAATAATAATAATAATAATAATAAAATAATAATAATAATAATAATATAAATGATTAATAATTATATTTACATATAATCAGATAATAATAATAATATAATAATAATAATAATAATAAAGTATTATTAATTTGTTAAAATTAATAAAATATATGCAAAAATAACGAAAAATCAATAACAATAATACCTAATTTAGAGGTAAGGAACAAATACATGAAAACCATAATAATAATAATAATAATATAAAATAATAGAAATATATTGATATATCAATGATAATAAATAATATTAATTATAAATGATAATAGAGAAATTAGTGATAAATGGTAATAATAATAAATAATAATAAGTAATTGTAATAATTAAATAATTATATTAAATTAATGAAGATATAATAGATTAAATAATAATAATAATATAATACCATAATAAAATAATCAATAAAATAATAATTAACATAATTGATATAATAAAAATCAAATAGTACTAGTTATAGCATCAATAATAATTACATAGATGAATTAGGCTAACGAACGAATAATTGATAATATATATGATAAATAAAATAATAGATAATAATAATAATAATAATAATAATGATGATCAATAAATTAATAAGTATTAATATAATTAATAATTATAAAAGTATGTTAAAAAAAAATTTATTTACTTAATGAGTTAAAAATCAAAAAAAAAAATGTAATTATAATATATATAATAATAATAAAAATAATAATATAAATAATAAACTTACTTACTACTACTACTAACCACTACTACTACTACTACTACATAACTACTACTACTACTAACTAAAACTACTTTAACACTAGCACTACTACTACTACTGACTACTACTACTAACAATTAAATAATATAATAATTAGATAATAAAATAATTAATAATAAAATGAATATAATAATAATAATAATCAATTTTATAATTGCAATAATTGAGAATTGGATAATAGTAAATTACATAAATTTAAGGCTGTGGAGTGGATTCATAACAATAATAAAAAATTATTAACATAAAAAAAAAGATTTAATATTAAAAAATGAAAGCTGAACTAATAAATAATAATCATGATAATATATAATAATAATACTAATAATAATAATAATAATAATAATAATAATAATAATAATTAATAATAATTACACAATAATAAAAAATTAAGAGTTTACGACAAATAATAACTACAAAATATTAGTTTTCAATCATCTAATTTATTTAATATTTTAATTCAAAATTTTGTTACCCTAATAACAATAATTTTCAAATCACAATTAACTAATAGGCATAATCATAATTTCAATTGAAAATCTAAAAATTTACAATATTAACAAGAATGATATAAATTAATAATATATTTATTGAAAAAATAAAAATATAATTTAAAACCTTCAAAATAATTACACCAAATAAATATACTTTTCTAATATTAAATAAATATTGGGTAGATATTAAAAGGAATAAAAAAATAAGGAAAACAGTAATGTTGATATTGATAATGATAATGATAATACTAAGATAAGATGATCAATGATAATGAATATAATGAGAATGATATATAATGAGATTTGAATACAATTAAAAATAATAATAATAGAGAATATTCATAATTAATAATGAAATATATAATCCAGCATGATATACAAATAAAATATCAAATGAAAAATGAATAATAAATAATGAATAATGCATTTCTTGTAATTCATATTAAAACAATAGTTTGTATCGAACATTGATTTTTATTTTGTAATAAGCAATAAAAAATTAATAATGAAAATAAATATAATAATGGATTATGGGTACGTAGACATAAGATTTTACGTACGTTAATCGCAGAGTAAGTTTAGTTTTATTAATATTTATTAGAATATACGGTTTTTACTTTTTACAAAAGATTAAGGTAGAGTTTCAGTTTTTAAATGCTCCTAATAATATGAGTTGTAGATAAGTTTTTAGACTGAGCTTTGTATAGCTGAAGCTTAAGTGCTTTTTTTAGTCTACAAGGCGAGGGTTATTAAGTATTATTTCTTAGATTAATTATCTGATTTGCTTCGCGCCTTGCCTATGGTTATGAAATGAAATTTTTTGCTAGCAAAGAAGTCCGCAATTGCACCTCTGTTTACGAAATTTTATGTATCGTCTTTCAATAGTGATATAATAGTTAGTGTTATCAAGTCCCCTTACACGCAATAACTTTATGGTTCTGAATAATGGTTTGGTTATAGGCTGTAAAAGGTCTCTTGTATTACCAATGAGGCGAATAAAGCGCTTTTGGGTTACAATTACAGGGTGGATTACTGACGTTACTTACTTGTGGTACCGTAGATAGGAAGACAGTAGAGAGTAAGTAAGGTGAGTGATAAATTAGTCGCAAAAGTTAAATTTTTTTTTACCGATAGACAGAAAGAGAGATAAATAAAAAAAAAAAAATATACAACATATTTTTAATTTTATTAGCATATACATGTATCTCGACAGTCTGCTAACTAGGTTGTTAATATGTTGTTTAAATGTCAGCTTTTCATCGATTGTTATTCCCAGTATTTTAGCATTTGTAGCCCTATTCAGTTCTACATTGTCAATTTTATTATTTATTTCGTTAATTGGTTTGTTGCTAAATATAATGTAACATGTTTTATTTAATTTAAAGATAGCTTGTATTAGCATCTATCCATTTCGTTATTTTTGCTAATGTGTCTATGCTTATCGAGATAGAGACTCGGCATCTTTGCCATTTTATTAATATGGAGGTATCGTCAGCAATTAAGACTGAAAAAGCGTCATGAGAGTTGAACAGATCATTTGCATATAGAGTAAATAGAAACGGTCCAAGAATTAGTTTCATTTAGCTTTACGTATGGAGATCTCTAGTTTAAGTAGCTTTTAAACTATTGTAAGTTTTGGTCCCTTCAAAGTCCATCCTTTTACTTAGTATATCGGGAGAACCTATCAATCAATGTAAAAAGGTACTTATAGCTTATAGAAGGTGAAAGTCTAGCGGAAACGAGTCTTTTATTCATAATTATTTCTGTAAAGTTTTTTTCGAGTTAAGCAAGATAGAAAGCAGATCAGCAAGTTGAGAAAGTCCTTTTCGTAAATCCAAATTGGGAATCCACTTGATAATGTTGTTGATATAAAATATTATGATTAACTGATTGAAGAAATATTTTCACAATAAGTTTTATTAATCGTAGTTTTTGAATAGCTATTTGGTTCTGTTACACTTTTTTTGCTAGGATCAAAGGTCTTCTTTTTTAAGTATATAATTCTAAACGGATTCATTTTGCTAAGTCTTTGAATATTATTTTGGGAAAATAATCCGTCATAAATGATTACTTATGTTGAACAAGTATTGGTTTTTAAGAGGGGCTGGCTTTAATTATGTCGAGACAGTCGAGTTTGAGGATGTGTATTGGGGGATTAGAATGAATCACTCAAATATTTTGTTTTTAAACTAACCGTACCGATATTACTTCTGGTCCGTTCTCGATGACAGTTGAATGGGAATAAAGCGAAAAGTGAGACTCGTAGTCTGGGATATAAATTAAATAATAATAACATAATAATAATATAATAATAATAATAATAATAATAATATAAATAGATAAAAAATAATAATAATAATGAATAAAGAGTGAGAGATATATAATAAATAATTTAATAAATTAATCAAATCAATAATCAAATTAATTATTGAAAATAATACTATTAAAAGTAAATAATTAAATTAATAATAATCAATGAAAATAATAATAATATATAATGAATATAATACACTAAATAATAATAAGTAATAATGATAATAAATAATAATAATATATAAATAATAAAAGATGTAGAGTAATACCATAAATATAATAGGATTATAATAATTAATAAAGTATCAATAATAAATAATAAATAATAGATAATAATAATAATAATAAAAGATAATAATAAAATAAAAGCAACGAAAGAGAAAATAATAATTAAATTATGTATATGTGATTTTTTATAAATTTTTTAAAAGTATAATAAAATATTACTAATGTGGATTTAAAAGTATGAAGCTATCAAATCTTAATGGTATTATTGCGAATCTCAAAAAGTAAAATTATATGTAGTATTCTAATAAATGATAAGGTTTACATGAATATTATGGAAATAATGAAAAATTGTATGAAAGAAAATGAAAAAAATGAAAAAATGAAAATTAATGAAAATATATTGAATATATAATGAATAATAAATGAAAATTAAGAAAATTAAGAAAAACATAGTAAATTACATGCAAAATTAATATTAAAATATTTTAATAATAATAATAATAATTAAGTAAATAAAATAAAAATAATAATAAATAATAATAATAATAAATATGAAGCAGGTTACTTCATAATCATAAAAGAAGTAATAAAGATAATAATAAAAACTCTTTAAAACATGTTATAAAATCAATACTTTATTACAATACTCAGACTTGAATAATTTGAAGAATTAATTAACCAATCAATATAAAATCTGAATAATAACACATATATATTTTAAAAAAAATGAAAAAAAAATTGAAAGAAAAAATAAATGTAAAAAAAATGAAAACAATGAAAAAAAGAAAAAATGAAAAAATGAAAAAAATGAAAATGAATGGATTAAATGTACGAAGGTTTAGCTGATATGATTTCTATACAATTCTAACACACCAATAATTAAAGTTTAATGATAAGATCTTAACCATAATTAGTGACTAAGGAAGGAATGCTAAATTAAATAGATAATGCCATAGTAATTCATAGCACACTAATAATATAAAATAATAAGAATAATGAAAATAAATAAACTAATCGTAATTTAATGAAAACTAAGAAAAAAATAATAAATAGAACATAGTTAGGAATAATGAAAAACCTTTACTAATAATGGTAATCAAAGATAAATATAATAATAAGAATAATAATCAACTCAATCAAAAATTTATAATAATCAATAGTTAATTAATTAATTTTAAAAAATTAAATAAATGCTAGTATTTTCATATGTTTATATTATGATTTAAAATTATTATCTATTTTATTAAATTTGAATTATTATTATTATTTATTATTACTTTATTTTAGCGTTATTATTATTATTATTCATTATTATTATTATTATTTATTATTAATTATTCTATAATTTATTATTTTATTATTAATCTTTTAAAAGGATTTTTCCAAATTCCTAAAACCTTCCTAACATTTTTCTGTTCAATATTTGTTTTCGACATTTTCGGAATACAACAAAATATACTGCCTTCTGAAACGATCCAAGCTTTCTTCCACTAACGTTGGACATTTTCAAGGATATGACTTTATTTTAAAAACAAAGCTAAAATAAAAATTAAAATAATACAATTATTGCAAACTTGAGATTATAGTAAACTATAATTTAAAATATACGAAAAATAAATAAATGTTTATAATTTAGATTGTCTTTTTTTTCTTTCTTTCAATTCTAAGTAAAAGCGTTAAAGTAATCGGACATTTCGTTATATTATATATATTAATGTCCGGTCTATGGTTTCTTATTAGAAGGGACTCTGCCAAGTCTAAGGTAGAACCTAAAATAAATTTGCTTTTAATTGTGAAATAATAAATTACTTCTAAAATTTTGAAATAAAAAGAGGGAATTTAATTGGAAGTTGAAAAAAGTAAACTTTTTTATTATTATATTATATTATATTTATTATTAATTATATTATTTATGTATTATTTATTATTATTATTAATTATTATTATTATTATTATTATTATTATTATTATTATTATTATTACTATTATATAATGGTGTAAATTTATGATAATGCATAAGCCGAATTTATTTTTCCAATTTGGCCACTACAATTATTTTAATTAAAATTGTTTTTTTTTTTTTTTTTTTTTAATATTTGAGGAGTTTGAAAAGAGAACTATAATTTTAATTTGAACTTTTAATTACACTTATGATTGATGATTCTTGTTTTATTATTATATATTTTATAAAATGATATATATATATACTCATATATATATATTAGATATGATGAGATATAATATATATAATATAATTATATATATATATTGACTCGTTTATGTATATATTAATTTATAATTTCCTATATTTATAATATATATAATTATAACATAATAAATAACTATATATATATATAATGATAAATAATAATAATATATTATTAAATATTTATCGTAATATAATTATAATATTATATATAAGTTAGCTAATATTGGTATATCATAATATAATTTATGAATCAGGTTTACTATTATTGTTTTTAATATTATATACTATATACATTTTACAAAATATATATTATATTTAGGTTATATATATATATATTTATTATATATTTATATTATATATATATATTATTAATATATACATATTATAATATACTAATATATATAATATATTGTATTATTACTATTAATTTTATATGTACGAAGCTGCGAACGGAGCCAGGAGCACGGAGCCAGGAGCCGGAGCCGGACCGCGAGCCGCGGCAGCCGCAAGGTTTCTGGTAGGTTTTAGGACCGAGGAGACTCAGAGCCGGAACGCTTTTTTTGAGAGAGAGAAGCTGAGAAGCCAGGAGCAAAATACCTTTGATATGGTTCTTGGAGCGAGGAAGCAGGCCGCCGGACCGGAGTCCAATTTAGGATCTGCGGAGCCGGAGCAGGAGTTGGAGCACAAGACACCTCGACGCTCCGGCAAGTACAAATAAGTAATTATTATTTTATTACCACAGGTAAATAAAATTAATATATATAATAAGCTTCTAAAATTATTATATAATATAGGGGCATACCTATTTCTATAGTATATTATTTCTACTATAACTAAATATATATATTATATATACTATATATATAGATAGATATATATTAAAATATATATATATATATATATATATAATATATATATATATATAGCTATATAGTATATAGTATATATATATATAATAGGTATATAATATATATATATATATATCGATCCACACTGGATCTTGAAACATGGGAGCTCCATCTACCTAGCAAATATATTTGGGCGTTACCTTGAGTGGTAAGAGCTTGTGGCTTAATAATGAACGGACACGGTGCCCATGTGAGATTCGTGGAGAGTAGGCTCTGTAACCCAAATTGGGGGGCCATACATGTCCGGGAGGAGAGACTAAATACCAGTCCAGAAAAGAAGCCGAGACAAGGCTTTATGCCAGCCGTTCGGTGGACTTGTGTGAAACGCTCACGACGCGCTTGTGTTGCCGGGGATCGGAAACCCGGACAGATCTTTTCGAATTTATTGTCCTGATAGGGGCATGAAAATGGACACTTGAAAATACGACTAACACAAAGATTAGTTCCGTATAGGAACTAATTTAATGCTAGTAACCATCGCGTGAGGGTTACAGGAGTGAGGAGGTTGTGGGTATATGATGAATTCGGAAGGACTACTGATTGTTCTAAAGGTGTCTGGCGACGAAGGGATAAAGGGTAGGGAGGAGGGAATAAACATGATGATTACCATACTAATATACAAAGGGAGAGATGAGGAGAGAGAAGTACGGGGTGGCAATTGTTCCTGACCCCGGATTGGCAGACAGAGTGGAGGACATAGTCTTTTTAAAAATGAAAGTAATAATTGCTATAGCACTGAATCTTTAGCTTGGAAAAGGAGAGAAGTAGGTAGGTGTCAAATAAAAAACAGGTCAATGGCCACCAACACCGTTGAAGGAAATACTCTTCACAAAGGAAGAAGAATTGATTTTTATGAACAAGTTTTGATAGAAAATGTTTATGCACAGGAAAATGAAACTGAATGTCGCAAAAATAGATATACGGAGGTTGAACCTGACGCACATAGGAAGGAAGAATAAAAGGTGATCCGGAATTTGTTGGGAGATAGCAGTGGGGGAGTTTGAAATAGGAAAGAAAGGAACGCGGAGGGGGAGAGGTTGTTTGGAGTTTGTGCGGTAGAGCAATAGGTGTGTATGAGGGAATACATACTTTGCGCGCATTAGGGACTTCGCAAAATGGGACCTGATTACAGGAGATGAGATATACTGGGTATTGAGTTGAGCCCGATTATATACTGATAAGTGCAATGATTGACCTTATACTAATTAACAAGAGGAAGGTGGTAAGAGACGTGAAAAGTATTACATTCAAGTGTTTCGCGGTGGAGATATCGGACGCGCATCGTTTGGTGGTAGGGATATTAAATCTAAAAAACCAAATCCGTATCTCCATATACTGAAGAATGTAACGAGAGAGCGGATTGCAGTGGAGAGATTGAAAGGAGGATGTAGTGAAAAGGGTTTTTATAGAAAGAGTGTCCGTGATATTATTCCTAAGAGGAAGAAGAGAAATGTTGTTATAGATTGTGAAGGAGAGTAGGAGTACTGTTAAAGAAAATTGATAACATTGCGAGAGATAGTACCGCTGGGTACAAAATAATCGGTTCCAGAAAGATGAAAGACGCGTGTGGAACAGATGAAGTTGCACGTGGCAGTAAATTGGGAAACAAATAAATACGTTTAGATGCGTGATGAAAAGAAGAATTCCCCCTGAGACAAGAGTTCGGAAATATGTGTAAATGAATAATGAGGCGAGACCAATAAAGAAGGAGAGCGATGGAGCAAGCGAGGGAGAGGATCGGTGAACAACTGAGACACGAGGATGTATGGTGGAAGCTACAGAATTAATAATAACATGGCAAAAAACCTAACGAGGACAGGAGTCCGACTGTTGCACACACAGTAAAGGATAAGGCGGGTAGGCCTTGAGAGGACCCTAGATGAGATCAGTGATAGGTGGGGAGAGTATTTCAGTTTAGTTTCTATATTTACAGGAGGTAAGAGAAGAGAACCTCCGGAACGCAGAGATAGGGAACAGCCTCCCAATAACGTGGAATGAGGTGACGAATAACACAATGGAAAAGTGAGAGATGTGCAATGGGTGAATATGAATAAAATGGGAAAGAGTCCAGGATGGTGATGGCTTGCCGGGTGGAGACAATTGCGATCGTGAGGGATGTAGCATCTGGTGACCGTCGATGGATGTTGAAGATGTTTTTAATGATCTTTTCTTCAGGCAAGTGAGGAGAGTAGTAACCGATACTATGACGGGAAAGTGGGGTTCAGGATAGTATGTCCTCGATTCAACAAAAGGGAGAAATAGTATGGGCCGACTGTTACGCGAAATATAGGGCATATCGCGTTGCACTGCCACATGCCATGAAGTTTATGAAAGGGAATATAATCTTAGGAGGGACGGGCTCAGAGGAAGAGCATGGATACATTGAGTAAACAAGATGAACTGAAGCACAAGTTAATGGGACTTCAAGTCCGAACGAGAGGAGAAGCCGCAGCACTCTTGATATATTTCTTCTGAAAAGATGATGAATTAAAGATATGAAAGATGCTGGTTGAGTCGGTAATAGCCGATCGGAGAGAAAAATTGGTATCATAACTAGGCGTTTTGTGACGATTATTAGAGAGAAGGCCATTTGACAGTGTACACCTAGGGTAAGAAGTAACTAAATTGGGAAAGACACCTCGAGATCGGTGTACTGATCAGACTAGAGCCTTAAAAGCCAAGTTGATTAGACAGGTGATGAAGGGGATTTGAACTAGTAAGTGAATAGTGGCGCGTTTAAGGAACAAGCGTATGGGATACGCGGACAAGTGGTTTGGAGTCGAAGACAGAGTGTTCGGAATTCAGGAAGGCTGTGTCACCAGTGTATGGTTGCACATGAAAAATTTTAGGACGCCTGATATATGGACAAGTGTAATGCGAGAGATTGGGGTAGAAGAGAGGAGAATTTGGTTTGTATTGGCATAATAGCGGACGATATAATGTCTTCAATATGTTGTCAGGAGAGACAAGCGAGACGGGTTACAGAGAGTACTGATTAGAAGGGAGGAGATGCTGCGATGGAGGGGATTGAGAGAGGGATTGAGAGGCAATAGGTGAGAAAAGACTGAAGATGATGAAGATAGCTAGGGAAGGAGAGAAACCTTGATACATCTATAAGAAAATCGAGTGGGGAAATGAATTAGAAAGAGAGTGCGAGGACTTTTAGTATTTGGAGCATACGGTAAACAGCACGCTCGAAATGAATGGAGGTGAGGGAGAGGTAGAGGATAAAAGTATAATGAAACTTACTCTTTAGAGGAGTTTGGTCAGAAACTGTGAGTATCCTTGCTGAGAAACAGACAATGATGACAGACAAGGTTAAAACACTATTTATAACACCATGGATGAACGATTTCTGAGACTGGTACTTTTGTTGGTGGATCGTGGACAAAAATTACAACCAGATATCAAGAAGTAAGATCGTTGTGCGGCGCCGATGAGATGAAGGAAATGTTGAGGTCATAGTGGGTGACCAAAAGAGAGAGAATTAAGGAATACATGAGAATAAGATATGGGGGCTGGGGGATCGAAGGCGGTGGAAGGATCTGAATCGAAGAGACAAGAGCTGAGATGGTATGGACACATCCGGGATGGAATGGATAGATAAACCGCGATAGATTTCTAGTGATGGCAGCACTGCAGGTAGAAGACCAGGCGACGATTCCTCTAGAGGAAAGATGGAGTGAGTTAGTGATGAGCTGGCTGATGGCAATATGAGGGGAAGGAACGCTGGTCAGTGGATGGAACATAATAATTTTATGATGTGATATAAGGAAAAGTAATAGTAAAAAATATGGGATAATAATTTTATTAGGTACGTTTAGAGAAACTGGAATATATTATATATTATTTATTATTATTAATATATTATTATAGCAATCTGTTATAATCTGTTTTATTGTTTTTCTTAAAATAAATATATATATATTTCATACTATAAAAATAATAATATAATATTCCACCATTTAGTTTAGTATAAATATAATAAGTATATATATATTATGTTTATTTATAATATAATAATAAAAAAATATATATATAATAAATATATAAATTATTACTATATGTTAAGATAGCTAGATTCTTATATATATAATATATATATATAGTAATTTATATATACTATTTATTAATATATATATATTTATACTTATTTATATAATAAATATATATTACCTATATATAAATACATATAACAATAATTTATTTAAATATAACTTATATATACAATATATATATATATAGATGTAATTTACTTATAAAGTATTCAAAAACATTTTGATTCAGAATTTCATTATCTTTATTGATCCCTAAGAAAAACATATTAAAACTTAGTCAGTATTTTTTATATATCTTATAAAATAAATTTAGAATATTTTATTTATTATAAAATAATATTTAAATAAGTCAAATATATATTTTTATATAGTATTGAGTAATATATTATCTATAATAAATATATATATTATCAATATATTATAATTATTAATATTAAACCATAATAAACTAATTAAATATAGTGTATTGATATATATTTGTTAGTCCTTTGAAATATAACGTATATAGTATATTTATATAATATATAAATACATTATGTATAATAAATTAGAGAAGAGAATTTTGGAAGAGATTTAAAGAGAAAATTTGTGAAGAGGCCAGAAGGATATGTGGAGTAAAAATGGTGGGAGCAAGTAGAATGAAAGGAATGAATGGTGGGGAAAAAAAACAAAAAAAAGGGGTAAAAAGGGGAAAAAAAAAAAAAAAAAAAGATCAATGAGGCCTAGAGGAAAAAAAAAACAAAGGAGTTTCGGGTGAAATAGACAAAGAGTCTATGTGAATTGTTTGTGGAGATAAAGAAGAGTTGAAGAAGCTGGGAGAGAATATAGAAGGGTTAGAGAGGAAGCAAAGGGCGGTATAGAGGGCGAAGAGAAATGCATAATAATGAATAGGTGTAGAATATATGTGGCAGAATTTTTTGAGAACAGGGAGACAATTATAATTCTGGAAAGAAGTAAATAAATCAACAAATGAAGAAGATGGAGGGGTTAGGAAGAGAGGGTTATAGGAGGGGGAAGGGGAAATGATGGGAGGGAAATAGGGTGATTATAAAAGTTTATAGTGCGGGGAATATTTTTAGAGGATTTACTTGAATGAAATGGGTGAGGAGAGATGAAGAGGAATTTACAAGAGGTGAGGATAAGGGTGGGGGTAATTCAGTTTGGGTAATGCGAGAGGGGATATGGAAAAATAACAATGAAAGAACTTTATTAGGCTGGTTAACTAAGGAAAAAAAAGGAAGTTCACAAGTCTAATGGTGAGTATGGAAAATGTTACAGTTGATAGAGAAAGAGGCAGAGGGAGTGGAGGAATGGCTGTTATTTATGGTTTAATATAATATTTATGTGAGGAGGGGAAGGTTCACAGGATTGGGAGGAATGGTTGTTTGGTTCCCATGAATAGAAGGGAAAGGGGATAGGATGGAGGGTGGGAATTATAGAGGTAATATGTCTTTTAAGTGTGGTAGGAAAGTGTATGGGAGAATACTAATTGAGAGGGTGAAGAGATTTAACCGAAGAGAGAATGGGGGAAAAACAAGGAGGATTTAGGGTGGAAGGGGTTGTGTGGATCAAGTATTCACAATGAGGATGCTTGTCGAGAAAGGTATAGAAAGGAAGGGGAAAGTGTATGGGTTTTTTAGATCTGTAGAAGCATATGATAGAGTGAAGAAGGGGGAATTATGGAGGGTGCTGGAGGAAAATGGAGTGGGGGTTAAATTAGGTAAAGGTATTCAGGGTTAATTATACGAATAGCAGGATGTGTGTGAGAGTATTAGGAGGGAGAGTGAGATAGGTTTGGGGTAGAGAGAGGGTTGAGACCGGGATGTGTAATGTCACCGTGGCTTTTTAATTATTTATGGAGAGTGTCTGCAGAGGAAAGGGTGAGGGCGGGGAGGGGGGTGGAATTGATGGATAGGGTTGATAGATGGGAAGTGAACATGAAATACTATTTGCGGATGATACTGGCTTAGTGGCGAAGAATTCAGAAAGGCTGTAGTATTTGGTGAAAATAGTTTGAGAGAGTGTGGTGGACAAAAGGGTCTAAAGATAAATCCAGGTAAGAAGAGTAAAGTGTTTGTGTTTGAGGAGGAGGAAACAGATAAGGGGATGGGGGTTAGGCATTAGAGTAGGAGGTGTAGTATTAGAAGAAGTAAAAGGTTTTCAGATATTTGGGATGATTTGGGTAAGGAAGGAGGGATGAAGGAAGAGATAGATCACAGAGTAGGCGAAGGAATGAGAGTTGAGTGGTCTGAGGGAAATATGGAAAGGGGGGGATTTTTCAACAACATAAACGTCAAGATAAGATGTTTGAAAAATTTGTGTTCCAGCGGTACTATATGGGGGTGAAACATGGGGGTTTGAATGCTAGGTCCAAGAAGATAAAGGGAAGTGTTTGAAGATGAAGGAAAAGGTGTGTAGGGTTTGTGCCAATGATGGTTATGGGTAGGTTTTGCGGAAGAAATGTGAATGGAAGAATGGTTTGCTGAGAAGAGCGGAGAAGGGAATGTTTAAGATGGTATGGGCATTGGAGAAAATGGAGGAACAGAGGGTGGTTTGGAGAGTTTGGGGGAGGCGGAGGGGATAGAAAGGAGAGGAAGGGGGTGACCAAGAAGAAGGTGGATGGATGGATTAAGGAAAAGCTGGAAGAGAGAGGGATGAGGGTGGAGGAAGGTAGGAGTGTTGGCGAGAGATAGAAGAAATGGAGGAGGTGGTGGGGGCGAAGATGAGGAAAATTATGAATTGAGGAAGCCTGCACGTACCACTACCCGCTTAAGCGAGAATAAGTGTTTGTTAAAATAATATATATATATATATATATATATATTATAATATTATATATATATAATAATATATATATATATATAAAGTATATATATATATATATATATAATATATTATAGTATATATATATATAATTATAATATATATATATAGAAAGTAATGGATATTCACGACAGTCGGAACATAAGAAGACTTTCTATTTCTTCCAGCATAAGTTCTATGGCGAACAAGGGCCCTCAACAACTTGGTGTTAGTTTTATCCTTGGTAGAACTCCTGGACCAAGCGTTAAAAATCTTATTGCCTAGAGCATGCTCTTTCTGAAGCGCTCTGGGAGAAAGAGTTTCGAGGCCAAAGGAAGAAGATGCTAGTTCCACGAGAAGGGTGAAACCTTACCAGAGTGTATAACTAAAGAACTAGCATCGGAAACCATGCGCCGAGAAACGTTTTTCTAGAGTGCTCCTAGGATCAAGTTTCTGGCCAGAAAGAAGAAATGCTGGTCCAACTGACAGGACGAAATCCCTAAATGGTGAGATGGAAATAATATATATATATATATAATATATAATATATTATATATATATATATATTTATTTAATATAAATTATAATATTTAATATATATATATATATATAATATATATATAATATATATATAATAACTATATATATATATATATATATATATATATATATATTATATATATATTATATATATATATAATATATAATATATATATATTCTCTTTTTCAGAAATTTGCTTATGTATATTTATTATTCAATAATAAAAAGGGTTCTATATTCTATAGATAATTTTAATTAATAATGTTTAATATTCTTAAAAAAATCATGTCAACTAAACCAAATCGAAAGCTCCTCATGTACTTGAATATTTTATTCGCTCTGAAGAGTGAAGATATTTGCCAATATGAAATAGTTAACACAGTTCATGGGGAAAACAGTCAATTCGATCATGCTTAAAAGAGTTTAAGGAACCACCAGTTACTTATTGGGGATATAATACATCTACTGGATCTTTTAAATTAATGCGACATTTAAAACGATCTCATCAAGGCATTGAAGCAATTGTTAAAAAGAAAGGTGAAGCAAAAGCTGTTCAGGATAAACCTTTATTTTCAAAAACTCAGAATAAAGTGGACACTTTTTTCAGTTGTGAAAAACCTTTTCTGTCTATGTTGAGTGAAAATTTTAAAATACAATTGATTATAAGGGTTGTTAAAGATAGTGACCCATTAGAGTTTTTTGCATGACCAGGATTTAAGGCACTGAGTGGAAACATAGTTTCGAAATTAGAAGTCCCTTTAGATCTGGAAAATATTCGTAAAATAGCTCTAGAAGAAGCGGATAAGCAAAAAATAAACTTAAAAATTGCTTAAATTGACGCTTCGCGCATTGAAAAATGAATGCTTGCATAAGGGCAAAGATAAATTATTTTGCCATTAATATTACATAAGTGGACGAAGATGAAAACAACATTACTAAAACGTTAGCAGTAAGAGATACCAAATCGCAACATTTCAAGTAATATATCCAAGATCTTGTTATTTACATATTAAAAGAATTCGAAATAATAAGTGGCAAGTAATTAGCTTTGTTACGGATAACGAATAACAAGATCAGTACGATTGAAAAATTAAATAAGGGCAATGTGTATGAGGAACAGGAAGCTGGTAAGTATGATACTGATTTTATTGAATGTCAAAACGAAGAAGTAATAGTTGCTTTCAGAATGACCTTGATAAAACTATGATAATTCTCTGTTCCGATGACGTTAGCATTGCACACATAAGGTGTGGAGTTCATACTTTACGTTAGCAGTGCGATTGTATCAACAATACTCATACCGAATATCTTAAAAGCAAAGGGAGACAAATAGCAAAAGCAGCACGTACCCCAAAATTAATGAAAGTTCTAAAGTGTCAAGCTGGAAAAGTGGCAATCTTAGATAAAGTGACAAGATGGGGAAGTACATGTCTTATGCTCGAAAGGCTTCTGCAACTAAAAGACTATATTAGTATGATGGCTGCCGGTATTCCTGAACTTTCCCTCTTCAATAGTCAGTGGAAACAAATCGAAACTTTTAAAGAATTATTAAAACACCCATACTTTACAACAAAAAATATTCATTTTGAAGACTTGACTGCATGAAAATTTTTATAGAGAAGGGATTCTAGCAAATGACACAAAAAATTCCATGTAAAGAAGGGAAAAAATGTTTACTGAAGACAAAATATTTTT